>WTSP01011353.1:0-52962 GCA_025331215.1 Actenoides lindsayi
CCCAGAGAGGTTGTGGAGTCTCCTTCTCTAGAGACTTTCAAGACCTGCCTGGATCTGTTCCTGTGTGGCCTGCCCTGGGAGTTCCTGCTCTGGCAGGGGGGTTGGACTCAATGATCTCCAGAGGTTCCTTCCAAACTCTACTGTTTTATGATTCTATGAAGTGACTAAGAAAAATGCTAAACTGCTGAAATTCTGTATCTGCCAGCACTTTGCCTTCATTAATCTATGGCGTGCTGAATTTCAAGTTCCTAATTTAGTATTGATATGGGAGTTAATGGTCGCCTACTTCTAAGTGGGTTTTTTCATTTTTGAAGTTAGTGGCTGAACTCTTCCTTCACTGGTGTCTACAGGGCTTTTCATCATTGGCCTTGTTATTCCTTTCACCTTCTCCTATGCTGGAAAAAAAAAAAAGCCTGTGTAGACAAGAGCCAGCCTCCTTTAATTTATTCAGGTTTCAGTTTTGCTGGAGAAAAGGGTAGAACTACATTACTGTGTGGGATGAAATTTTAAATGAGCACGAACAGTGTGCATGTAATGCCAGATTTTTTGGCTTCTTGTTTGAGTAATGCTCAAAAAGTGACACAGGATCCCTAGAAGGTTTGTGTGCCATACAATTACCAAGAAGACTTCCAGTCCAGACCTTGGGAAGGCAGGATTCCAATTAGAACTCTCTGTTACAAGCGATCAGTAGGGGAGAAGAGGTTCAACTGATCTTCAGCTGACAGTGGGTAGCAACTTTTCTCTCTCCTTTACCTGAGAAGCAGGTTACTGTGCTGAATATGAGTGTTGAATCAGCATCTGTATCTGCATTGATTTAGCAATAACCTGTAGGCCACAATTTTTGGATTTTTATGATTGCCATAAGGCTTCGCAATCAAAGGAAAACTTAACAAAACAGCTAAGCAATGTTTGGAAACATGTGTAGCTTTCATTAATAAAGCCTATATGCAGTATTTGGAGGATTTGGATATTTCTAGAATTGTGCACTGTAGGTATTCTAAGCATTACTATGAAAATATAACTCCTAAAATTAGCATACTCTTTGAGAAAAGGCAGTAAGAAATCACTTCTCAAGTTACAGTTTAATTCCACCAGAATTGGTCCCTGATTATTAGCGTAATGGCTCTGTTTCAGTAAATTACTTTGAATAATTGCCCCTTGCATCTGTACCATATGAAGAGGTAGATTGCGCTTTTCATGCAGTGTTCCACTCCAGCCAGTCCACATGTGTGAGCAGGAGGGAAAGGACGTGGTGGACGTTTGCCACTGACAAAGCCAGCTGCTGTTGACAGAAAATCTGGGTGTGCAGGCTGTGGCAAACAGTTTGAGGGATGTGACAGGCAGCTGCCCCCCAGTACAAGTCTTGTGGCATTTCATTAAACAAATCAGCTACTGTTGTCATTCTACCTCAAGTATTAAGTTCTTAGTGAAAACTCTTTGTTGATGCGTCATTTGGAGGATGTACTAGTATTACCATTGCTTCAGTCATATGGCTCAAGCTATTCTCAAAGTCTGAGGCCTTAAGGAGTGGACAGAGGAAAGAAAACATCTATACTAGACAAGATACTGCTGACAAGGAGTGGGTCATATTACAGAAGAGCATTAATTATCCTTTGATACGTAGTTCATATAAAGAGACATCCAGCTCTTATGAAGCATCTGAAGACAAAGCTGCTACACCTGTTGAAATCACCGTTCATGTCATGTTGCATCTAAAATACCTGTTAAAAATACCAATATTCTTGACCTGAAATCCTTCTCCAGGTAAAATTTCCTCAAGTTTTACAGGTTTCTGGATGAAGTGGTCGTCTCACAGTGTTGAAATTTAAAGCTGCTAAAGAGTGAAAGCAAGACTGTGAAAGTGGAATTTGACCAAATATTTTGAATATTCATGTTTACAACATTATGCACTGTGTTACTTTATTGCAGTAGTGCTGTAGGACATACATGGATAATGTTGTGGGTATGTGCAAGGTCTGTGAGCATCTGTGGCTGGGAGGTTTTAGATGATCATAATCTAAGCAAGATGGGTGAAGTACGGTGTTGCCTCACCATGTTTGGAAAGCTGGTGGCTGCTAATGCCTTTTATTTGTAGCAAGCTTATGAAAGGAGATACTGTTAAAGCCAAGGTTTGTGTAAAACCTTCTTTGAAGCCGCAGGAGACTTGTTGACTCTCTGGGGTAGGCTGCCTGAGGAGGATGCAGGGAAGGGAAAGGAAATCTCCCTGCCATCAGCCTGCCCAGCGGAGAGCAATGACAGTGCCATTCCCACAATGAATGTTGGGATTCGGGCCTGAAGTGATGAAAAGAGTTTAGCAGAGGAATTGAGGGAGAACAGGAAAAAGTGCTTTTCCACTCCTGTGACCTCCTACAAGTGGTTTTGGTGTTTGTTTTGTGCCGGGGTTCAGTCCCGAGTTTCATGGAGTAGACCAGATTCCTCTCCACAGGCTCATTGAAATGGAAATGGTTTTGCCCACTGCTGTGGAATGCAAATTATTTTAGGAATGTTCCTGGGTCTTGAGGCTTTTTAAAACTCACACTTTAAAGATTTTATTTTAATTTTTTTTTTAGCTTATTTTAACCAAATCTCATAACAAAAAAAGTAAAGATGATTGGTGCTTTGATCCTGACCCAACAAAATATGAAGTGTAGGTTTGTGTTCACATGTACAAATGGTTCCTTGCAAATCAGTGGTGGAAAGACATGGGAAGTGCAGAAACGCTTTGCTCTAATCAAAATGCTGAGTGCTTTGCAAGGCCAAACAACAAGAGCAGCCCTCAGTAAGGCAGGCTAGTCTGAGATTCCACTTGGTATCATTCCCTAGGGATTTGTGTCCCTTTTGTTACTATCACTTTTAAAAATCACTATTTAATAGCATTTCTTCTTTAATCAGAGCACTGGAAATGGGCAAAGACTTACACTTGGTGCCTTCTCTGCCAGGGGTCTTTTCCTGACCAAAAGAGATCAACAACAAGTGATACAAGGCTAGGAAAATGAGATGCATTGACGTACTCCGGTACAGGAAAAACTTGCTTAGAACTGAGGAGTGGGATTTGTTGGTCTTTGTGTTTCTGGTATCAGGACACAGGATATAAAATGGATTTACTTTTACTGAAAATTGGGTTTTTGCTTTAAACTGAAAATAGACTTGGATAGTTTAGATGCGTATGTGGACAGTATTTGATGATGCTACATGTTGAGGTGATTGTAGCCGGGTTAGAATATTGATCAGCTTGTGCAGGGCATAGTAAGGCAGGAGTTTTTTATGTATCCAGATTCAACACTCAATATAACTTTGGCAAAATAATAGTCAGTTGATCCGAAAATTATCAAAGTCAATAGGATGTCTTACTGCCTGACCTCTTGAAATCACTGGAAACTGACAGTGCTCTTGGTTGCTTCCGTACCAAGGCATTTAGTCTGTAATATGTGGATATAGTTACAAAGTTTCCTTCAGCAGCAGGACTAGTCTATATATTTGTATAGTATTTGTGTGTGCATATACACACTCTAAACCAATGTCATGAAGGTATACAAGATACTCTTATTAAACACCTTAGAAGAAACATATCCTCAAACACATGACTTTTATCCACGCACAGACTGCCTTATGGTTTTGTGCACCTTTATTTTACATCTGCATAGTCCTTTGTAAAAGAGAGAGATGTTCCACATCCAACTATGGCTTTTCTTTTTTTTTTCTTTTTTTTTCTTTTTTTTTTTTTTAATTCTAAAATAAGATTTATATTTGTAGAACTTCTGTAATAACGGTGGATTTCTGGATGGGGGACACCAGTATTTATGTGTCACACTGCTCAAGGTCTTTGATTAATCAAAGGAAAGATGTGTAATCCTGTATATAAAGAAAAACATGATGGCAAAAGTGTTATTCTGTTCTATAACTATAAAATAATTTCACGATTTGAAAAAAAACACCTAATTTTGTAGAAGTACAAGTGTATGCTATTTTATATGACAAAATAGAAAGCGCTTTATAATTTCATGTTTTATCCAGTGAGGGAGTCTAGGTAGGTACAAAATGCACAGAGTTTCACCGTTGGACATGTTTGATAAGTTGTACTTACCACGTACTGAATCTTGATTCTGGGTGCACATGTGGGTCTAATGCAAACTTCAGAAAATCTACGTAGGTTTCTATGAATGGAGCTTTTGGCCCTGCGTATTCATTGTTCCCTGTTAGTATGCTGTTAATACTTAAATAATTTCTATATCCTCCTGATTTCCCTTCCTTTTCATTAATTTGGGAGAAACTCTGTCTGCGGAAATGCAGTTAGCCCAGCACGAGCACTAGCGGTAGCCAAAAGAACAAGTAGGGACACTAGTGGAATGCTAATGCTGTGTGATAGATGCATTGTCTCCTGAAGGTGTGTTTTCCTCTGATGGGTGCAACCTGAGGTGTAATGTATGCTGAAAGTTAAACCCTGGCAACCGATTTCTGTAGTGGGGGAAGAGAGTCCTTCCTGATTTAATCTCAGTGTAAGTAGGTTAAGTGTGGTTTTCCTGTCACGTCTTTGCTTGTGTATTTTAAAGACATCTGCAACTGTGTTACTTGCCATTGATGTCTTGAAAAAATGCTTTTACTTGCATTTTACTTTTACTTGGTTGGACTGGATGATCTTAAAGGTCTTTCCCAACCTAAACAATTCTAAACGTGGTAAAAAGTACTTAGATAACAATGTCATCTACATGGTAGCTGGTGTCAATCTATAAACAAGTTGTCCTGAATGTTCTTCCGAGTATCTGAAGTTCATCAACATCCCCTTTTCAGCTGCATGAGTAAGGTGGACAGATGACTTCACAGCATCTGGAGTCTTCTGGTGACTGATTAACTAACACATCCCTTTGGTATGCAGGATAAAACTTAGGTGCATTTTTGAGCCATATGATGTCAGATCATTAGAAGTAGTATGCCTGTGCTGATGGTTGTCATGGGGTTTTGACGTTTTTGTGCAGAAAGCAACGTAATAGCCTCTGAGGGCTTGGGGGATGAGATACTGGCTGTTTCAGAAAATCCATGTTTCCACTCACAGTGGGTTCATAATTCAAAAGCTATGGTCCACATCTTTCTTTCTGCATGGTCTCTTTTGGAGACAGCGTGTTCTCTTGTCATGTACAGATAGCATCATGATGCAAGCATTAGGGTATTACTCACAGTGTCAGTGTGGCAGTATGAGAGCTTTTCCTGTTGCTGCCATTTACGTCTCTTTCCCACATCAGTGTCTGCTTTTCCTCTGACCTTATGGGGCATCATGCCAGGGAAGATGGATGTACCTCTTCTGGAAGAGAGTCAGTTCAGTGGAAGAGCTTTGTCACATGAACCCACGTGAGAATGCTATGGTGTTACTTGCAGGACAGCTGTCTTGAACAGCTAATTGCAGTCTTACGTTGCAAGTTTTGCAAAGATGCTTCACAGAGCAGTTTCCTGGCATCCCCAGCCATGGAGTTTGTTATCTCTGGTGAAGATGAGCTTCAGAGTGAATAAAGCAAGTGCTGGCTGGTAAAAGTGTGTCATCCTTCTAGGAATCTGCAGTGAACTGCAGTTGGTACAGGACTTTGGTTGAGAACTGCATTCAGAAACTTTTGCCAGGTGTTGTTGTAGTATTTTCCAGGCACAGGAGGAGTAGAAAGTGGAACTTTTGCTGCCTTTCTCTCTGCCTTTCGATGTGAACCACTGGTAAGCAAGGTAGTTATCAGGGCCGTTGTGGGCAGCCTTCACAGATGTCTCATGTGCATCATGAACAGCCTCAGAGGTCCTGTGCAGACTGTTTTCCCTTTCTGTGCTTGTAGGAGTCACCTTTCTTCAGTGCAGCAGTGACCTCGATCCTCACATGGGTCCTTCTCATGGACCATAGCTGGAAGCTGCCTGTCTGGTTTCATTCTCACACATACTCTGCATCAGAACAGAAAGGGTAAGAGGCATTGCCTTTCCCACTGTGGACTGCACATCGCAGGGCAATCCCACCACCATAATGTGTACCCATCCTAAATCATACATGTCCACAGTGTGCCCACTACAGTTACTTCTAAACCACAAGATGCGTAGTCTGTAAATTTGTGGCAATAGTGGAACAACTAAGAAAAACGAAACCTAAAATCCTGGCTTCTACACAAATGTACTCTGTGACCAGAGTCCTTCTTCTCAACAGGCAGTGTGAAACACATCCTCACTTCCTCTGACCACTTTTCACCACCACAAAGCGTTGAACTTTTCATCACCCAATGTGCTTGTAATCACTGCTTTTGCTATTTGTAGACTGTTACCCATCTGTTATACCTCATCCACCAACTTCTATTCAACCTAAATTGATGAGCTCATTTCCTGATACCTGAAAGCCTGTAAGAACTTCATAAGGCTTTGCCTCAGATTTTCAGGGCTGCAATTTTCATGTATGGGAAACATCCTCCACTCTGTTCCTCCTTCTCATCTGCCCATTCATAGATGAGAAAGGATAATATTTAAGAGCTACCACAAACAACTTCTAGCTGTATGGACAGCACAGCAAATTTGGCCAGTTTGACTGCAGCTCTTCATATAAAGGTCAATGTGGTGCATCAATGTGGTTTACAAGGAGTAAAAACACAGAAGATTGGCCAATGGAACTGTTAAACTGAGGCCAGCATGGCCACTGACCAAACACCTAAGTTTAGATTGACACGGGACTGATGTGGCCAGAAATCACCAGGCGCTGTGCCTGGTTGGCACAGTATAAGAGGCTGCCGTGACTCTGCATGTGTTGGACCCCTCTTGGTCAGGGGGCAACACACTGCACAAGAGGTGCCCTCGTGCACCAGGGGCCTGACCTTGAAGCACAGAGGTATTTATGGTTGTGGTTTGCAGCTGCTAGGAGGGCAGGCAGTTCTGGATGCATGTTGAGGGTAAGTGTAGGGAAGAGCTGGCATAGCTTATGAAGGAGCTCACAGTTCTGCTTACACTCCCTTGCCTCTGCAAATACACCTTGCTGTGCTTGTCCTCACCCTGTCAGAGATAACGTCCTGCCCAGCTGCTAGCAGAGGAGCAGTTCCTTGTGTTAGTGCATCTGCTGCTCTGTTGTTCTGCAAGTGGCTTGTGTTGCAGTGACTGGGATGCCATCATGGAGGTGTTCCCTCATGGTCTGTAATCTCTGTGCCCTCCCCAAGGGCTGGACTTGGGCACCGTGAGGTTGCTTCTGCAAATGCTGCTTCATCAGGGGATGGTACAGGTAAAAAAAGAGAAAGTTTCTCAGGCTTTGATGGCCTGGGGAGAAAAACACTTCGGTGATTTATGGTTATCCTCTTCATAGCACCCTCGTTCTCAGGGGCAAGTCTGCAGCAGAGTCTTGTACTTTTGACCATGTCCTAGGAGGACTGTTAGGAGTAGATGTCTGTACAAGGTGACCTGCCTGTACTGGTAAACACCTTAAATGCCCTGAGGGGCAACAGGTAGATGACAGTGTCATGGACCAATTCTTTACTGGCTCCAGACCACAGGAGAAGGCAGCTCTTTCAGCATGGGCAAAAGGGACAGGGGGTGGAAAGCCAGCCTATGCAATAGCCCTTTTCTGCTGTGGTTTTTGTAGCTGCTTCTGAGTAATAAGTGAGTGGAGAATATCCTCATGCTTCTGACAGCTGACCCCACCCCAGCAGGGGATAAGCTTTTTGATTGCAGCAGAGTGGTCTCATAGGTGTTTGTGTTGCGCTGGACCATGATGCTCTTCAACTGAGTCCCTCTGGTGTCACTCTGACCTGTCACAGTCTCCATCTCAAGAGATACCGTCTTCTGTCCAGATAGTGTGTGTGCTCCTCCTTCTCCGTGCCCCCTCCCTTACCACCAAAGTGACACCATATTAAAATTCAAACAAAACTTCACTGGGGTGTTTATGGACCACAGTGTCACTGGAACATGACTCTGTGGGGCACAGGGAGAGGATGGACCAAGGATGGACTTTCTCATAACAGGAGACTGCTGCAGACCAGATGTGGGAGGATGAAGGTATACTACTGACTCAAACCATATGGAGGGGGAGAGCCTGTTGTGTTGCGGTGGTTTACCTGGCAATTACTCCGCAGACTGAGTGCCAGCACAATTAAATCCTTTTGCCTAGTAATTCAGTGGGGGGATGAAATCTTTATTAGCTGATGGCACTGCTTTGACAGTGACAACATGTAGCCTGTGGTGTCGGGATGACAAAAGTTGGCATGTGTACAGTCACATATGGATGCCATTAAAGTCCACTGTTCTCTCTGCAAGGCCTGAATTCTTAGAAATTAACACCAGAGACAAGTGTGTTGCTCTCAGCCAGAATGAAGACAAACATTAGAGTATTTTTTTTGCAGAAAGTGTGTTTTCTGGCCAATGGAAATCAGGCTAGGATGCTTGCTGCTTAGAAAGCCTGCTCTCAGCATGGCTAAAGTTCACCTGGGAAAAGGACTCACTGATGTCCTTTCAGCCAGGTCCTTTACTGCTTCTCTCTCACACCTACATGCAGTTCCAGTCAGAGACAAAAGCCGGTTTATAAGCTGTACGTTCACTGGAGGCAGCTGTTTTGGCAGAGGACAGAGGTTACAGAAGAGAACTGATGCGCTGGCACTTGCGTTTCATGCCTCATCTGCAGTCCCCTTGGTCGCAGATGGAAGTGATGTACCAGCAGCCTGCCTGTTCTCCGCCTGGTTTCTTGTAAAAACAAACAAAACCGTCATACTGTAGGACTTTAATTTGTTAATTAATTTTTTGAAAGATACGTGTCTAGTGCTGTCTGAGATGCCCTGGGTAGCCCTGCCTAGCTTCTAGCTCCTGGTCCAGGAGGAGCTCTTTTTCTGTTATAACCAGGTATCAACCTCATGTGGGTGCTTCAGTTGTCCTAGGACACTTGGAAAGAAACAGGCTGCTTGTGCATGGGCAGTTAAAGTGTTTTTCCGTGTAGCGTCTTCCCTGCTGAAGGTCTTTGATAAGCTGCTTCCTATCCCTTTTATCCCATTGATGTTAGGGAATGTGTGTAGCCCAAAGGTGGGAGGAATACTTTTGGGTTTGTGTTGAAAATACTGATTTTCTGCAATAAGGTCTACAGTATACCTGTCAACTGCCCGTCACCACCCACCACTGCAAATCACTCTTTGAAATGCAAAGCCTGTACTTGTCTTCTGTTTGGTGAAGGCAGCATAGTCTTGAGAGACATGTTTGTGCATGTGGGAAGGAACGACCAGGCAGCTCGTTGCGTTTTGACATCAGAACTCTTCCAATTTCTAGACTACAGAGCATCTATAAAATATATTTTCTTTACATGCTGTCTTTCTTGCTAAGAATGACAATTTAAATCCTTGGGGGTTTGATTATGATTGTGATGAGACACGTGGTAAGACAGCAAGTCTGATTTAGCAGCTTTGTATGTCTTGGTCTTGGGTCTTTGAGCACTTAAATGAGGTTATGTAAGTTTATCAATAGTTAACTTGCTAATGTAGTCCGCGTACTTGTTATATTGCCCAGTAATGACCTGTATGAACATCACTGTTGAGTAAATGCTGGAGGGAATGCTCAGCCTGGCTGCTTTTGTATGCAGGAACAAACCTTGTCCTCAAGATAATACGGCAACCCAGGTGCTTACAGTGGATCCCTAGAAATGTCACCTTAGTCTTCTCAAACTTGAAAATGACACTACAGTGTGCTCACAGATTTCAGCAGGTAGCTGGATCTCAGCTTCCTCATCCTGCTTATGGACAACCTGTTAGAGCCACAGCTTCTTCCTTGGCAAATCTCATCCAGCAGTCCACCACCTTGTCTTTCACTTCTTTACTCTTTTTAAATCTGTTTCCTCTTCAGTTCTCATTATTCTTTGCCGCTTATTTTTCTTGCAATCATTACTGCATTCTTTCATGCCTTCCCTCTGTTCTTCCAGCCAAATCCAGTTAATTTGGAAATATCTTATCACTGTATTTTTAAAAAAGAATGTGTTTTCTTTGAGCCATTTCAGTGAGCAACAAAATACCGCTGTCTCATCAGAGTCAAGTTTTCACCCTAAATCATATATGTACACCTTCAAACACTGCCTGAAATTTTCAAGATTTGTACAGGACACAACAAAATGATATAAGCTGATGTGATTCGTACTGTTATTTGCATCTCCCCCTTATTATTATGTGCCTTATTATTTCTGTTGCTCCAAGTAGCCTTAATCACCCATTGGGATCCCGCTGTGTTAGAGACTGCTCAGGTACCTACAGAAAACTCAGACTCTGCTCCTATGTGTATAAGCTATACTGTCTTTTTATTGTTATAAAGTAAAATTTCAGTCAAAAAAACAGCAGATGGATGGGAAGGGAAAAGGATGAACAGAGTTCAACAGAAAGCGAGAAGTGTCCAGAAGTCTTTCAAGGGAGCAAATAAAATGTCTTGTCCTGTATCTGGTTGCTATTACCTTCAACTTTGCAAGCATGAGGACTCTTAAGATGAATACCAGAAATAGCAGGCTCAAACACAGAAAGGCATGCAATGGGGTAAAATACATGGCACCTGAAAATTCTGGTTTAACAATAAATGTTAATGAAGGTGAGGGATACAGTGTACTGCTCTTAATTAAAATGTATTACATTAATATGGTCAGTTCACATTGTGAAATGAAGCAGAATCATTTACTAGTGAGTAAAAAATGGATGGATTTACTCTTTTCCTCTACAAACTGTAATTTGTCCATGTTAGCTTTCCCTAGATATGGTCTCCATATTTTCTAAAGAATTAAAAAACTATACATATGATATGAGATTTAAACATGAATAGTGCTGGTTCAGAAAACTCATCATTCTTTTTTTCATTTATTTTATGTAGGTTTCCTTTGCCTGATCTGTAAACATGTCCACAGACCTGCTATGTAAGTACATTTCCGTCATCCCACAGAGATTTTTTTTTTTGTACCATATGTTTTTATCAGATTCCCAGATGTGCTCATGATTGATGTCTTTTATCTTAAGTATCAAGTCTGCTTTTACATTTGTGTTTCTTCTGAGACATCTGTGGAACAATATTACTATTATAATCAATGGGATTATTCTTGGAGTAAAGCATGACTAAAGATGAGTAAAATGGAAAAAGGCTGGCCCCTGTGTTAAGAACAGACTGGTTCATTGAGACTTAAAATTACAATTCTATCTAGAATGTTTTATCTGTCTCTGGCACAGATACCATCCCAGATTAACACTGAGTGATGTGCTTGGGGGTTTTTAATCACTTTGCGAATTTAACTCCTGTGTTTCCAAAGCATCATTATCCAAGTCACATCCAAATCTCACGCCTCATCACTATAATCCATCCTTCTTTTTCAACAGCAAAGAATATACAAGTGGCATATCCTTAGACTTTCATGTCATAACTACCACAAAAAAACTACTGCTCAGGTCTTCCTCCAGCCTAAGATATTTACAGCATTAAGTATATTTTGTGTGCTTATTGATCTGATCTACATGCTTTTTTTTGGGTTTCTCCAAGTGCCTCGGTTGCCATTTTTTATCATTGCCTCTAAGGGCTGCCTAGCTGCACAGTGTGGAATTTCTGAGTTTCAGGAACCCATTTTATCACTTTCTGATGCTTCCTCAGGGGAACAAATAATTTATTTTTTTTTGTCAATAACTGTAATTTGTTACCAAACCAGCAGTGGCTTACTGGCAGATAGAAGCTCTCTATGGAGGGGATAGCTGTACTTCAAAGTTATTTGTGAAAGTGCATTTTTTGAGCTTTATCTGCTAACTGGCAATTTTGGGACATGCTTAAGTGCCATTTAGATACAGGGAGAACTCTAAAATGAGGATTGTAATATGCCTGACTGTATTGTATACAACAAGCAAAACTGCTATCAGGAGTGAGATGTTAAAGGAGAGAGGGCACGGTGACTGCACAGTGGTCCTGGTCAAGACTCCTCAATTCTACTCAGATGCTTAAGCTGGTTTGACTGTTTTAGCTAATTTATGCCCTGACAGTTTTAATTTTTCTCTCTTCAGCTCAATGTCAGCACCTCTCTCACGCTTTTCCTAATGATCAGTGGGGTTAGAGAAGTTGTCATCTGAGTAGGGTATGTTCAGTCTGGAGAAGAGAAGGCTCAAGGGAATCTAGTCATGATCTTTCAGTACAAAACTAGTGGTTGTGGAAAGGAGGTGGATGCATGCACCATGACAGGACAAGAGGAAACAGCTACAAGTTGCTTTAGGGGAGATGGTCCTGGATGTAAGGGATGTTTTCACTGTGGGATCGATTATGGATTAAGCTGCCATGGGAAGTAGCAGAATTTCCCACATTGGAAATATGTGAGTTACAGCTTGACAGGGCCCTGGGTAGTGCTCATGTATAGCCTGCTTTCAACAAGAGGCTGGGCTAGTTGATCTCCACAGGTCTCTTCCAACTCAGATAGTTCTGCAGTTCTGTATTTCCTTGTGTCCTCAGCTGTCTTCCATGCAACGATCAGTCACCCCTACTGCCTGTCCCTGGTCTTCTCAGTATCGTACTACTTGTACTGTGGCAGGTCCTGTGATGCTTAGTCATGCTAGAGGGATAGACATTTGTCTTCTCACCTGACAGATGTGAATAACCTCGAGGCAGTACCAGTGCCAAGGGGACTTTCCAGGTTCCAGCTAGTGGAAATACAGATGCATGTAGGGTTTGTGACATCCAGGTGGTGCTTTGGAATAATGTCAGTGCATAGGAGAACACTAAAGAATAACATGGCAAATCTGTACAGTTGTGAAGTGACTCTAGATCTTTATGTCTGTTTTGATATAAATAAGCAGTACAGAGCCAGCCCATGAGCCTAGTACTGGTCTATGCTAACAAGCAACAAACATGTTTTGGGGATAACATCTATCAGGCTCTGTTCCAGATAAGGAATTTGGATGTAATGAAACTGTAGTGGAAAAGTGAAGAAGGTGATGAGAAGCTTTGAGACACGTCAAGCTGATGCCAGGTGGTCTCGGTGCCAGGGAACAACTGTTTAGTAGCAGACATCCAGTCCCTAGGTCTGACCACAGCATCATCTTTCATTAGTGCTTGTTTCAAGACAAGATCAAATTCTAGGATTAAAAATCTTGTTACAAATCACATTCATGAAGACTAGATGTATAATTAAAAGCATCTAAGCAAAGCAGAACAAACCTCCTTAGATTCCTAGGAAAAAAAAAACACTGCAATCTGGTGCAAATTACACAAAGAAAATGTCATGGCTGCACAATAAAAGGGCTGCTGCAGCTAGACCTCAAACTCCTGCAGCTAAGTCTTCAAGCCCGTGGAAATAAACTGAAAAAGCTAACATCCCAGTGAAGTTTCGGCACGATGAATTTGAGGTAGCGAGTGTTTCTCTGCTTTAGACGGAGAAGCTAAGGGAAAAAAGAGTTTATAATGTCGGCTACTGAGGCTCAGCCGGTCGGGGAAGCAGCGGACTTCCCTTGGAGCTTGTTTTTCTCTTTATCCTTGGATGAACTAGCGTGCAGTATATTATGCTGCCTGAATGTAGGGGTTTTGTCACGGTTGGCACCGGGGGCTGTCCCGGGAATGCAGGAAGGCGACGGGCGTGAATGGAACACGCGGTGGTCGGTGGGGCTTGAGCCTGCTCTTCGGGGAACCTGTCGCTGCTCCTCTCGGCCTGGCTGGCCAAAGCCTTGCAGGAAAGGAGGTGGGTCTTTGATCTCTTTGTTGTAGCTGCTCCCTGGGAATTTGCTGAAATCAATGCCCTGTTTTCCTGAAGAAATGAATGGCTATGCCTAACTAGTTTTGTGAAGCTCCGGGGAATTCACAGCTTCTGTTTATTGACAGCTGAAAAGGAGCACATGGTGCTGAATGGGTCCTCCTGGGGAAACAAAATAGAGCAGAGTTAGACTTACTTGAGCATAGGGGCATTTGGAATAGTCTGCTGAAGGAGGATGGCACAGTTCCTGACACCTTGTACTAGCCTAGCCTGACTTTTTACTAAAAATGCTGTTTCAAATAAGGTAAGGACTGTTTTGATTTCCCATGCATACCGTGATTATGAAATGTTTGCATTTGTGTTCTCAAGTGCAAAAACAATGTTTGAATTGTATTCTGTCATGGGAAACACCTAAGTGACTCTTGTGCTGGTTTTAGTCTCTGTGTATGTTAATTTCTTCTTTATCTAATAATGATTAATGAATTTGAAAAGTAATAGGAAATTATTTGGTATTTGAGTCTTGAAGTCAGGTCCTGGACATCAGTCATTCGTGTAGGCTATTATATGCAATTCTTTATGTCTTTGAGAATCAGCCAAATTGCATCAGATGTTTTCCTGACTGCTGCATTAATACTTACACGCAAGGCAGTGACTAACAAGCAGGCCCATCTGGCAGAAAATCTGGGAGTCTAAAATACCTTGAAATGTAAGGATATATTTCCAAACCTCTGTTTCTATGCGTAGACTCAAGGCAAGAGATGGACATACCGCTACGCTTGCCAGTTTTAGTTGTACAGGTTTTTTGTAAAGATAGCAAAGAATAGCAAGAGGAGGGTCATAATGAAGAAGCAGTGTTTTCTTCCTGCAAGTCCCGAACACTTTATCAGACCAAAGGAATTTGGTGTGTAATTCATATGTAAATTTTCTACTGAAAACAGGAGAACAAATCGCCAGAGTTTCTATATTAGTTTCTGTGGTGACTGAAGAAAAAGATTTCTGAACTCAACGTAGCTACAGCTCTCAGGTATGGCCCGCTTAGGACTGCAGGAAAAAAAAGTTAAGTAATGTCATTTCTTCCTTTGTCACTTTAAGTGTAAGGCCAAGCTCCAAACGGAATAATTGTCATTGTGCTGCCTTGTTCTTATGTGGCAGTAGGAATTGCTGGGTTTGCGTTGCAGTCCTGATTAGAAGTGCCTGTGCATGTGTGCAGTTGTTTGAAAACTCTTGAGTAGTCCTCTTTTTTTTAGGGGAAGTGCTTGGGAAGTTTCATGTTTTATCGGGATATTTTGTGTTCCTCAGTTTGGCATTTTTTATTTGAGTGACTTTGAGCTAGTAATCTTTCTAGTTTTGTCTCATTTGCTCTTATTTGTAGCAGATAACTTATCTTTTTTTTTTTTCTTGGAAGCATTGAGGCTCCATATGCAAACATGCTTTCTTTAGAATACTTTGTGATCCTGAAAATGAAAATACATTGCTTAACAGTAGAGCATCAACATTTTTGCTTGGTACTTCTGCCTTTAAGTTTCCAAGATCTTCAGAGGGAAAAGCAAAAAATAGGAAATGCATTTGTGATTTTGATAAAGATGTAAAAACACTGAGCTCAAGCAGCCTGGTATTCATGTTTGTGGGCTCTGTTGTCATTATTGTTATCCAAACGTGTCAGGAGTATTTTATGACCTCCCTTAAGTATATTTATACATGATAGACATTGGAAGCTGCTAAAATTTAAAGCTAAAGCTAATTTAAAGTTAACATTTGAGTTGGAAAGGAGTTACATTTGTTAGGTCATTTTAATGCTGTAATCTAGATGTGTTACGAAAATGTTGACCGGTGAGGGTTTCTGGCTGGTTGTAATGCTGTAAATACAAAAGAATTACAGTTGTGGAAAGCTCAGTTGATCAGAGCTTTTTTAGTTAGTATAATGGAGAAGAAAATAGATGATTCATTTATGACATTTAAGATGGCATTTGTCTCTGTTACTTGGGCAATAAGGCAAGGCCAAGTGTGTTATGTTTAACTTACTGGACTGGAAGGTGCTTCGTCAGACATGTATATCGGGATGTTTTGGCAAGACAGTTGTCCCTTTGCCTCTTTTAACATCAGGGATCATTATAAAAATATGAGTACCGTTGCGATCTATTGGCAGTGTTGAAGCAGAAGGAGTATAAAATAATTGATTTCCGACCAACAGAGTAAGATACACCAAATACAAAAAGGGATGTGTGATCATACACAGATCTAAGTAAATATGCATGTTAAATGACCGGGGTTATACAAATACATGTCTGAGGAATGGTGCATTTCCCCCAGGGTGATGCCTTTACCATCTGTAGATCTTGTTCTTTGAGCTAAGAAAGTATAAAAATGGGAAGAAATTCTTTGCAATGCTGCTTCTTAGATTCTAGTAATAGACACTACTGTTATTTTTATTGTGACTTTTGGAAATAGTTTAAAGAAACTCCAAATTAATCAGAAATGTAGAAAAAGTGTTTGGATTTTATTTAATCTCAAACTGAGATGACTGTCAACAGGAGAATAAATAGGGATTTGTGGAGATAAGATATAATGTGAATTTAGAGTGCTTCATCTGCAGAAAAAATCTGCAATTTTTTCTAAACCCACAAATTTTTGCAACTCTCAGATGTAATTCTCCAATAATGTTCTATAATCATGTATTTTGTAATTCCCTGGTTTAGACAACTAGACTCAAGGCTGTCGTTATGCCTAAGGAGAATAGTTATTGTAAGGGAAATGTCCTGTAGTGCTGCCTCGTCTGTTGCTAACAATTTTATTATCATTTCTTGATCAGTCTGTTAAAGAAGCTCAGGTGGACATAATTTCTTTAGTGCCATATCAGTTAAGACATTAGATAATTATCTTACGGCTCCCATGTAGTCTTCAGAAGATACGTTAGATCTCAGGAAAAAGAGAACAAGTAAATGGAAACACAGATATGACACTTGCAGGTATGAATTTTTTTTTTATTCCACAGAAATACATTTTTGTGTCTGTTCAGCAGCACAGCTTCCTAATTTCTATGGGCTTTTTTAAAGAAGTCACTTAATGCCTTAAAGAAGGAGAATAATTTAACGGAATCATAAAGGATGAGTCTCCTACTTGTTTTGTTTGTAGAGAAGCCAGGAATCAAGCATCCTTTTTGTGTTGGAAATTAGGCAAGTAATAACGGAAGTTTTTAGCTGTGTCTTCTGTTATGAAGGTGATGCATAGTAAGAACAAAACCTCTTCTGCTGTTAATGACCCTTCAGTTACAAAACCCAGTGCTTTTAAAAGAAGACCCCTATATTTCAGTATTTTAAATATATGCTTTAAGTTGCATTAGTAAAAAACAAACAAACAGCCAAACAAACTTTTTTGTTGTTCTCTTGGGTGAACTGGAATACCAGTAGGGGGTTTGGATTGTTCACTGAGAAAGTTAACCAATTTTCCAGTTTTATTTAGACTTAGTTTCCACTGAGTGTAATATGGGTTGGAGTGTTCTTTCAGGATTGGCCCCACCAAGGTCTCAGCTCCCACCAGTCCTAAGTGTCTGTGTATTCACTTGGACTTCCTTATTTCATAATGTGACTACTTGCACATCAGTAGAGCCAAGTGTACGGACTTCTACCTGCAGAAGTGGATCCCATGTTTTTCACATTGCACTTTCATTCCCAGTAGCTGTAGCTTGGTTTATTTCGTTATAACTGCCTTTGAGGATCTCAAGTTCTCCACCTACAAAATGAGTACAGCATCTCTTCAGTCTTTCATGCTGGGCTTCCTCGTCATGATCTACTGTAAACTCAGTACTTCCTTCTCCAAAGCATGTCTGCCTGCCTGGTTCTTACATTCCAGTAAGCAGCTGGAAATATATCCCAGCCACTAGCAGCTTTGCTGGGAAAATTCCCACAAGTCCATGTTGAAAGGTGTGTCACAAGTGGAAGAGCAAGAATCAGTTTGAGCTCATTTCCGAAGGAGAAGTGTCTTTTGTCACCAAGCCCTCCACCAGTTTCCTCCATATGACGGCTGGACTTGGTGGCCAGTAACTACCAAGTTCAGTGACAGGGAGAGAGACCCAATCCAAGGTTCCCTTTTAAGGCAATGTTGCAAGGGTTGGAAATACTTCAACTAATTAATACTAGGCATTAATCAGTTTTGCTGCACTTCGTTTATCAGAATTGAAACCATGGTGTTGACCTGCCATGAATAAAACTGTCAACTGTATTAATGCGCTTGATATGGTGTGTGTGGCTGCGTGCATGTATGTTTATACATACATACATTTAGGAAGACATATGCACTTGAGGTTTTTTTTTCTGCTAGAACAAAGAGAGAAGATTCTGGTGTCTGTGTTAAATTGCAGCAGCAGCATTAACATGATCCGCTAAAAAGTCTGACACTAAAATAAATCAACTGACCTGCCAAAAATCTCCCCCAATTGGCCTGAGACCAATTAAAGCCACTTTTGCTGTGGGAAATAAAACTTGTGCTGTGTATACTAGGGGGTCCAACATGTGACCCAGGAGCCACAGAATGCTTGTGAGCAGTTTGAATATGACTCTCATGATGGCTGGCTCTATTTCCATGAACAGGGGAACTTTGGGTTTGCTGTCTGCAGTATGGAAGCAGTACAGTTTGGACAGTGCTAGTGAAGACCTAAAGCAAGAAGGTGGAAGGTGTCACAGCCAAGGAGCCACAGCCTTGTACCAGGCCCAGCCACTGTTGTCTGCTGGGGGTGATGAGTAGAGTGCAACAGGAAGGCTTGGCTCAGGAAACTTGGTGGGCATTTTGTAGGGCCAAACTATACTGACTGAGGCTGTTCCTAATAAAAATAGCAGATGTTTCTGTGAATTTGTTGTTAACCTCCTTCCCTGTTTCTGGATCTAATTTTTTGACTTCATGCCAAGCCAGTGGAGGGAGATGGAGAGAAGGGAAAAAAAACCCTGAAAAATGCAACTGCATTTTTCAATTTGATTGTTTGAAATGTGTTCAGCTTTCATAAATGAGAGAAGTCTCTTTGTTTGCCCTGATTAGAAGCTATAACATGTCAACTACAGGAGGTGACTTCACTTGAACTCTGCTCGTTATGTATATGGATTCTGATAGCAACCAAACCCCATGTGGTGTACCGGAAATGTGACACATACATCTTAGTCCCAAGAATAACCAGTAAAAGATTTAATTTTTTTTTATTAGCTTTCAATCAATCAATCAATCAATGCTTTGATCTCAAGTCATTTTTAGATGAATGAACCTACCAAGAACTTGGATAAACCAGTTGCTCAGGCTGCAGAATGAAGTTACATTTGATAAACATGCCTACTAATTTTCCCTTCTGTTTGAATTGTTGTTTGTTTGTTTGTGTTTTCCTTTAAGTTTGCAGGAAAGATGTATAATTTACTGCCCTTTCAGATGTTCAAACAGTGAATGTAACTCTTTTATTTTCCTCCTAGCTGTACAGTTTGTAAGATAGAGCAGAGCACAAGTATCCTTCCTCTGCACAGGCTTTGTGGGAACTGCTGAAGCTGCTTTGTGCCATCACATTGCTCCCTGAGACTTCTCAAACTGTTTTACTTCAAAGATTTGCTAGATGGAAGGAGCACAGTAGAAAGTCTCATTGGGATTGGTGGGAGGATGACTTTTTATGGGAAGCTGGTTAAGTTCCTTCTGGCTATGCCTGTTGTACTTCATGGTCACCAAGCGAAAAACTTGCTGTTCCCAGATATGCTCGACTGCCATTATGATTACTCCCTATTGGGATCTAGTATTGAATTCATAGTTGTTGTTATCTTTTATATGTTTTTATAACACTTAGTTCTGGAGTTTTGAAGAGTTTACATACCGGAACTTGTGGTGAGTCTTTCAGGAAAATGCACGTATGCTTTGCCTCAGAAGATTTCTTTACATTCAGATAAGTACTGAGCCTCCCTTCGAGAGGCATCATTCCGTAAGAACAGCTGTGCTGGACAGGATTGTACTGCTGCAAGGCAGGGGCAAGTGCTGTGACAGATGATCTCCTACTGCTGGAGACTCAAGGATGTACCATCCCTCTGAATCTTATTTCCTCTTGGGAACAAAGTCAGGGGTATGGGGAGGATGGAAGCGAGGTGAGGGACAGTGTCACTGCAGACCAGTGTCTGGGTTGGGATGCCTAAGGGCTAGGCTCACCTGCAGTGCTAGGACCCAATTTTAGGGAATTGGCTCAACTTGGCGGTCTGACTGAACGTGTGGGGTGGCAGTGAGTCATGTTTGCTGTTTTATTTCTCTCTTTCTGTCTCCAAATATAGTAACTCATTTTTTAAGTTTAACGTTTTAGTAGAGTGAGGTCATGTTCCTATGAATATGTTCAATGTTAAGAATGATTGCTAGGATGTTTGCAAACCATTCTCCTCCCCAGGGAGAAGGGGCCCCAAAAAAGGCACAGGCATTTACTCACAGGGTGCTGCTCACCCCTGCACAGGACCAGGACTCATCCTCCCCTGTATCTGCACCTCAGGGGTTCTGGTCCATTATTCACTTACAAGCCCCGGGATAGAAGTTGGCAGCACAAGGCCTCGGTAGGCCCTAGCAGCATGTCCCACAGTGTCTGCACTGCTGCCACCAGGTAGAGACTGGGAGGTTTCAGCATCTGCATGTGTCAAAGACCTGGGAACTCACTGCTTGACATCTACTGACAGTTGCCCTCTCAAGCACTTAAGAGTAAATCTCCTTTTTGTCCCCCCACTTCCCCTTTCTTTTTTTGGAAGGTGTTATTTTGGGTGCAGGGTTATGGAAAATACAACACCCGCTTCACAGATAATATGCTGAGTGGTGCATGAATGTGCAAGTTTTCAGTCTTTGCTCAGGTGAGAATTTGAAATTGCCATCAGCCCAGAGTGCATTTTCCTGATTTTAATTTTTTTTTCCATGCAGAGCTGAGCAGTTGTAACTCTGCTGATACAAAGCTTTGTTGTATGAGATAGAAGAGACAGGAAAAAGAGACACTGAAGAAATGCTTACTTAGTTTTGTGTTGGAGTAGGGTTCAGTTGTTACAAAGTGAAGATCAGTCAGTTAGATGACAAAAATACCAGAAGTTAATGGATTTTGAATGAAATTATTCTGAATTTTGGTAATTATAGCAAGTTCTATTTTACTATAATATAAATAGAATGAATTAGTAATCAGTTAAGAGCTTCAGCTTCTTTGTAAATGCACTTCGCACATCAAACTTAAGACATGTAAGGCCTCTTTCATAAAAGTTTTTTACAGAGGAAGCGTGTGGCAGTGGCCCACAATAATGGGAAAATAACTTGGGATTAACTGTTTGCTAATTGATTCCTGTGGGGTTTTTTGCCAAATAAATTACATTGTAGAACAAGGTTTTCAAGCTTTTCCAGCAAGGAGTGCTGCCGAACAAACCACAGGGCAGGGAAACCTCACATACCTTTGTGTAAGAACTGGCACACTGTGCATGCAATGAATCTGAGACAAAAAAAATGTCCACGAGGTATTTTTGCAGCGTTCCTCTACGTGAAAGCTGGACGAGGCTAATGGAGCAGTACCGTTTTACTCTGAGATAAATTACTGTTGTTCGCTCTGCAAATCTTATGATTGTAATTAGGCTAGGATTTGGACTGCTGTGTACACTGATCTTTGTTCCCTCTGCGCACGGGAGCTAATTCTAATGCTGCAAACCAGCACGGCAAGTGTCGAGCGCTGCTCGGCCGATGCTTTTTTCCTGGGGCGTCTTTGCTTGAAGTGGGCATTTGGAAAGGAATGATTTACCTCTGCCTTCACAGGGCACGTAAATCCTACCGCAAGCATCTTGTGGGCCACTGAAGTGTTCAGGCACCGTAAAGTCTCACTTGAAAGTAGACGTTGGAGAAGACACAGGAAGGACTGCCTGATAGGCATCACGTTTTTAGCAAACCGGTTTTGAAAAGTGGCGTTCTGCCGGCGATTGGTTAAAGAGCTGGTGGTATGTTCGAGCTATCACGACAGTGATTGCAGTTCCTAGTATGGCTATGTATAGCTCCTGTTATCTCTGCTGCCGGACTTTGTGTAACCGCAGCCTGTGGCTCCTTGCCCACGCTAATGAGCTCTCCCTGAGGCCGGGCTTGGGCTTGTGCCTGCGGGGCTGGCACGGTGCGCTCCCAGGGTGCTGCTGTTTTGGAAACCAGAGTTTGTTAACTGTGTTCGAGTCCAGCTAGCCTGAGCTGCCATGCCAGCTTGGCTACTGCTGGCTGCGGGAGCTCATCCCTGTGCAGTGTGGCTGGACCCGGAGCTATCTGGAGGACGAGGCAAGCTGGCCACCGAGGCTGCCAGGCTATAGTCTGCAGTAGAGGAGAGCTATCATCTAGACCTGGACTGGGGGAAAGCGCCAGCATGGTGAGGACAGTACAGGTGAGCCACACTCACGGTCCATTCTCCTCACTGGGAACATAGCTGTCAGTGTTTTGGTCAGCCCATGTGATGGAAGTGTGTCTCTCAGGCAGCAGGTGTCATTTTTCTGGTGACCCAGAGAGCAGGGAGACCCATGGCTGCTGACCATGCTTCCCGGTGACTGGGCAGAAACGGGAGCAGATGCGTTCAGATGCAAGGGTACCGGACTGGGGCTTACGGGAGATGTACCCTTCTCTTGGCCCATCCAGCAGTGGTTTGCAGGGCATGAACAGCTCGTCCATGTGACAAGGTGGTGGTTGTACACCCACAACCTGGCCAGAGTCTGCACCTGCACCTCTGCTGAGCTCTTGTGTACGTCTGCTGGGCTCTTGTGTATGCCTGCTTCCCCTCTGCTGCTGTGGGGTTCAGCAAAATAAAAGTCTTAACTAGCTAAGGATCTATTGGCTTGTTTAGTTTTATCTACAGATAGCTAACAAAGGCTTTATTTTGAACTTTTTCATAATCATTGCAAAGACATAAAGAATGAAGAACTACCCTCTAGAGGACAATATAACACCACTGCTCTAAAGATATAGTAAATGTCATGATTTTTTTTTTTAACAGGTAGTAACTCCTTCGGATCTTGTTTGTTTCTTTTTGTTGCCTACTCATCTAAATCACAGCAGAGCAGAGGAATGGAGACAGTTTTGCTTTTTCTTGCGTGCTTTCACATTATCAATTATTCCTGTAAACATGACACTGTATCCATTCATTTTGTTTGTGTAAATACAGTTTAAGGGAGCAGAAAAAATGTAAAAGCATCAAGTGATGCCTAACAAAAAAAAGCAGAAAAAGTCTTCACAGAAGGTGATTTTTCTAACCAAGTATATTTAATCCCTAGTGCTAACGTTACAAAGTATGTGTTGTTTCCATAGCTGGATGCTCTGCGTTTCAGAACAGGTTATGTTCTGAGGCCATTGTTGAAAAAATGACATTTTACTTAAGCAGACAGTTTAAAAGAAGGCATAAAAATCTGTGTGAGCTTTGCAAAACAATGCCATGCTGCAGCTGTGGTAATGCATATATTCCTTTGAGAACAACATCTGTAATTTAGTGTTGAAATACAAAGGATCATGACTCGGGTCTGTAATTATTTCTGAGGAAAGAATATGAACTTGACAGTTTTGCGCTGCTAGTTCAAGGGGAAGAAATTACAAAGACCCCTGTTCACCAGGGTGGTCCCTAAAGTTATTAAATTTATGGTGGTACAATTCTGTGCCTCTGGTACACCTGGCAATCTTTAGAGTACCATAAATTCAGCGTCGGAGTACTAATGTGCTGACGCAAGGTCAGAAATATTGAGTCGTGAATGTAATTCCAGCATGCCTGTTAAATAACTAAGTCATCTAGTTATCTTCATATCCCATGTAATGAAACACAGAAAATCCTAGAACAAGCCCTGGGCAGCTCTGGATACTTCAAGGTACTGTGCAGCATTGCCAGAATCCCAAGCTGTACTAGCAAAGCGCTTAAAAAAAACCCCATTTCCAATTCTGCAGCTAATTTCATTCAGTGCCTGCTGATGGCCTTGTCATGCCAGTTGGGCGTGCCACCTGGGGAACTGTCTCTGGGGTCACTGGGCTTGGTGGCATGCTCAACACCCGTTTGGATGCAAGGTGGACCCTGATTTGGGAGGAGTGCCTCCCCACCACCCACACCGAGTGAATCATTTCAGACCTTACAACTTGGATGCGGAGGACCAAGGGGCGTTAGCTACTGGGGCACTAGTGCCAAATTTGGAGGCCAATTCATGGAAGACCCTTTTTTTCCGGCTTCCCCTTTCCAGCCTTCCCGTGAGCTGCCCACCTTGGAGCCTCTGTGGTGGGCACTGCCCCAGGGCAGCTGGAAGGTTTGTTCAGGAGCTCTATAGTGATGAATCACAGAGGCATGGCATAGATTGATAAGGTCGTGTACTTTACGATTAGATACATCCTCCCTCTAACAGCGGTTCTTTGTCTCCATTTTGCTTTTGGTAATGTTTTTCTGCAGTTTGCATACAATGGCTCTCCACGCAGGAGCTGTTTGTCTTGAGACAAAGTCACTATTATTCTAGGTAAGCTCAAGAAGCCCTCATAATTTTGTTGCCCTCAGAAGACATAGATCGTTGGGAATTTATTTCAAAGCCAGTTAAGTTAAATTGCAAGGGAAGTATTTTTTTCTTGCAGCCTAGCTGTAGAGGACTTTCAGGTACATAGAACAGTGTGTAACAAGAAAAATCTGCCTTGCATATACTTTTGTGTGTGTGTGTGTGTGTGCATTTTAAGCGATAGCTGTAGTGTGGCATATTCTTTATCTGTAGCACTAGAAAAAAAGATCAGGTATTTCAGCTATTCATAGTGCAGGTGTGCTGTCTGGAACCCATGGTAAAAGAAAATTAGAACGTCTCCAAGTTACTGAAAAATACAGGCTACTGCAGTGCCTGCAGCCTGACCAACCTGCAGGTCTACCTCATCATTTAGAGCTGATGGAGAGTGCAAAGAACTCAGTAGGAACATTTAAGGCTTATTTGGACTAAACTCTCCAGGCATGTAATTTAGTCAAGTGCCTGCTTGTGTTTACAAACTGAAACCTTTTTGAGCTACCTCGAATATGGCATTTATGGCACTACTGTCCGTTCTCAAATACCATCTCCAGTGTCTCTCCAGGCAGTGTCTCCTGAGCCCTTACACTTCTCTTGACCTCTCTTTGGCTGCAAGCCCCTCTCTGTGGTGAAGACTCACTTCTGCCCCAGACTCTGCTGCAGCGTCCCTTGGACTCTCTTGGCTGTTCTGTCTCCCCTCCTCTGCTCCTTATTGTTGCTTACTGAATAGACTTGCTCAGCAGAGTTTTCAGAAGTAAAACAAAACAAGGTAGTCATGGGTGACCAATATCAGCTTTTCCTTTTAACTCAGTCATAAAGCGTTGTTAGCTTGCTGATTTGTTTTCTACTGTCTATAAAAAGGTTTTGTTCAAGAATTCCTGTTTTTTCCCATCGCCCTGTATGACACCAGTGCAGGGATGACCTTCTGGTGGAAGGTCTCATTGCTCAGTTGTGTTGCTGCTCCATATGAGTTTCCCTGGCAACTAGTTAGATCTACACTGAACCAAAAATATCTCACTCTGCTGGGGGAAAATCAGTTTGCAGACATGTATTTCTTATTAATGACTTTGCTGGATGGTTTGCGTGCTCAGCCTGCAGAAGACATTATTGTGAACCAGTGACTGGGAGATGTGATGTACCCCTTTTGCTGACTTCCATAAGTAGCACAATCTACGAGAAGGCTGCCACTGGGCAGTTGCCACTTGAGCTGTGACTCTGAGACTTATCCTACTCATTTTTCATGGTACATGAAGGGTCTTGTCTTCTACTGAGAATGGTCTGTGCAGGCTTATGAAGTCACGGTGATCTTTCTTGGACTCTCTGGATCTCTTAAAATTACCTCTGTTATTACTAGTAATTTTGCCCTCCCGATTTCTATATAAATACGTGCACCTTGATTTATAGGTGCTCATGCTGTGAGCTTCCGTTTTGCTGCTATCCTAGTGTTCAAAAGCACAGTTTGTGACACCTCCAAATGAACATATGTATAAATCTTTGAAGGTTGGAACCCACCAGTTCACACAAGGGAGAATCCACAAACTGGAGGTGTTATTTCAAACCTCCCAGTTCAGTTTTGGCTTGCAGATAAGCAGTTTGCTACCTAATGTAGAACAGTGGTGTGAAGAAAAGCATTGGCAATTCAAGACGTGTTCTCAAGGTGACAAAATTAGAAGAGACTAAATTAGAGAGCAGTATGTCATTTTTAGTAACAGGTTCCCTTTTCTGGATTTGTAGGGTGCGAGGATTGCGGTAAAAGCCTTATAGGAGAATGCAAGCTCCACGGACCACTCATCAGGGCTAAAGATAGGGTTATTCCTAGCCGAGCCCGTCTCACCCTACCTCATTACCTCACTTTGCGAGTGTTGGAGCTGCGAGCTGGAAACCAGCAGAGTAAGTATTTTAGCTCTTTTTCCCACGTTTGAGAAAGAGGAGGCAGAAGTACTAACGCTGGCTTGTTTCCATGAATAACTCAAGGCATAATCATTGGGTATTAACAGTATGAAGACTACTTTATTCTTAGATGAGCACAGTTAAAGCTCACATTCAGCTGCTGGGTTTTGTGATTGATTTCTAGTAACTTGGATGCGTAAACTGATGGCAGGATATTAGCCAGAGCTGGTGTGATATTTAGCTGCGAGCAGTCATTTAGCTCTGTTCATTCAATACAACTTTAATGAATGTTGAATTTGTATCTAATAGTAACAGCCATGCACAATTATTTTGGTTTGTTTTTTTTTTTTTTTTTCCCCAAGCATTCAGAACAGGAAAGAGTATTCATTAGGAGGTCAGAAAAAAAAATGGTAAATAGCATCTCTCATCCACTCCCCTGCAAGCTCAACACCGGGGGTTAATGTACCTGTTGCAGCATCTACAGTTCATGGTATAGAAAGACTGTTGATTCTTTCTGAGGGCAGGGTAATTTGAATGCCCAAACTTGAACAAAGGAACCACATCCTTGGTGTGCAAATTTTCCACAACTACCTGTCTAAAATTAATCCTGCTTAGGTTGCATTTCAGAAAGAAAATGACAATATGCCTATTGTGTGACACCATTGGTATTAGGCAGTGGAATAACTAGAATGATCAAGACGGCTAATGTTGTGTTTTTATAGATCTTCTCCACTCACATTGGGAGTGAACAACCTCATAAATTATTTCAGCAAGCAGAGCACTGTGATAACATCTGCTTGTAGATTGAAGAGTAACAACACATTTGTGTTGCATACTCAGTTTAATATCCTGTTATGGATTTTAGGCACTGTTGTATTCCAGTTTTTACCCGTTTACCCATTTTTAAAAAAAACTTGTACATATTTACATTCTTTTAATATTCTTCCAGTTAGAATTATGTACTTGAATTATTTGTCTAGAAGAATAATTCGTGTGTTCTTCATTCTTGTGTTTATTTACATTTTCACAATGGTAAATATAAAATAAATAGTTTGCGATATCTATATTATTATTAGACTGGTCTTTTTTTCTTCACAGTTCTTGGAGTATTTGCAAAGAAAGTAATACAGAAGAGGACACAGTTTGGTCCTTACGTTGGTCAACTGTCTACAAAACTGACCCGCTATGATGAAAGCAGGCTAGTCCTGCAGGTAAAAATCCAGTGACTTGCTATGAAGTGCATATGCGTCTTTAACAGTTCATATGTATTTATGTTATTTTAACCAGTCAGTTTGCCTTCTGATCTGTATGTATGAATGTAAATAATGTTAGACAGCACAGTATAACCTGAAGGATGAAAATGTGCCTTTATACTGTGTTTTCTAGACATTTGCTCTCCTACTTTCTAGTTTTACCTCTTCCAGGGTGATTTACTTATCAGTCTAACAGCTCTTGATAAACTTTTCACAGAGCATGGCTACTAAAAGTATCCGAGGATAGTATTGTCTTCCCAGATAAAAAGATTTGTGCTTAATGCCATGCCACTGGCAGGGTTAAGTTTGTGTAGAGTTAGCAGCAGTGGCAGAAATATGCTCTCAGGCATCTGCTTAATAGGGAGGAGCAGTGCAGGGATGGGGAAGCACTTCTTAATGATGTGATTATATATAAGCTTTTGATACACAGTGCACTAACTCAGTGCATTTAGTCAGATTGTTATTTAGGGCTGGTACCATCCCTTCCTGCATGCACAGGTACTGGTCACCTCCTCTGGGCTGTGATGCTATTATTTGTACTTTATCCAGCACAAATAGTGGTCTCTCAGGACTTAGACATGTCTACATGCACATCCTTTCCCACAGGAATTCCTTGGGAGTGATAATGGATCATAATGCTCTACTCCCTGGTCTTTGCATTTAGCTGCACAGGGTCACACCTGGGCACATCTCTCTGTCATACAGCGAGTCTGTGGTCAAGCCACAGCCTCCATTAGGATTTCCTGACAGGTCACAGTTCTTTCAGAGTCTGCATTTCATATCAGACCCTCTCGCCCTCCAGGAGAGAGGTACCAGCAGCAGCTGTTCTGTGACATGCTTTACATCCTCATTTCATTATTTTCCAGAAGCTTGGGACTGGAAAACAACTGTTTGTGGAGGAAACACTGCTTGTGGAGGAAAGCATAGATACAGATACTTCTGTAATTTCATTTGAGAGCAAAAGTAATAGCTTCAGTAATTGCCTGAAACTTCATTAGCTCATGAAGTCACATGAATGGTCTGCCAGGAAAAACAAACAAACAAACAAACAAAACCCTAAACAACCCACACAAAAATAACAACCAAACCAAACCAAACAAAACCCCAACAACCAAACTACAAAAAAACCCCATTTCCCTTCTATGGGATTTTCATGACATGTTGAGGAGACACAGAGGATTTAGTCTTCTCCATAACTAAATTTCTTCTGTCTTTTTATGAGACGCTTCAAGTCTTGCAAATGCAGAAAATGTACTTCTCTAACAAACTTGCAAGCATGGATGAGCTAAGTGCCCAGTTCCTTCCTCTTCATCAAACCAATGTAAACCACACCCTGTCCTCTATCAGTCAGCCCCATTTGCTTATATACAGTGGTAAGCACATAAGTATACAGTGATAAGCACAGCTCTGGCTGATGAATGGACTGTTTCTTCAGAAGAGGAGACTAGAGTCCCAGGTTTCCTACATGGCAGCAGTAGCTGCCTTGGCCTCTCCCTAGCAGCATTCTGAATATGAGACCAAATTTGTCCAACAGGCAGGTGTTTTCATCAGAAACATGACAAAGTTAGATAAAGTAGTTCCCATAAGCAGTGGAAGTGCAACTTTTTTTTGCAGTTAATTGCTCACTTATGTGGTTAGCAGAACAGATACATGCTGTGCTGACATCTGTTGTGCGGTTTCAGCTGTCCATGTTTGAGAGCCTATTGCAGAAAAGCAACTGTCTTGTACGAGGTCGGGAACATTTCGCCTTCTAGAGGCATTCTCTTGGAAAGGACTCTAGGAAGAAAGAAGTAAAGCAAAAAAGAAAGAGATCTTCCTGGCACAGTTGTTCATTTGTATTTACTTTTGCATTGTTAAGGGGAAAAAGAGAAGACTGTTAAAATGCCATTATATCATATGTTACCTCTCTGGACTTATTACACAAGTTATACAATTGTTCCGTGCAAAATGTAGCGTTAATACAGCACTAAAGTTTGAGATTATCAAGTACTCAGGAAGTACATTAAGGCATAAAGCTTATCTTTCTCCCTGCCAGCACTTAGTTCTTATAATATTATCTTTATATAACATAAAAATGATGAAATATAAACTGGAAATACATACAAAGGCCTACAGTTATTTTAGTAGCTGGGTGCCTCGGCAGGTATTAGTTCTTCACTTTCTTTTGCACTCGGTGTTCTTTAAGAGTGATCTATTTCAAAACAACCATGATTTCAAAGGACATATGACACAGACAGGGTAAATAACTGATAGCCATGATTCCAAGTTAAAGAAAACTAATGTGCCTTTATACAGGACTTGGTTTTATCATGTTCCTTCTCCTGTCCTCCCCTTTTGTTTCAGGTGTTGAAAGATGGAGGGAAGTACTTTCTGGACACTCCCAATGAAGACTGTGGAAATTGGATGATGTTTGTCCGGCTAGCCCGGAACCAAGAAGAACAGACCCTTGTGGCTTATCAGCACTGTGGAGAAGTCTACTTCACAACTGTTAAGGTAGTTATACCCAACATTGCTTCACCAGTCATCCAAATGGAAATTCATAGGCAACGGTTCTGAAAGGCTAACCCTTTTTACAGATGAATGATTGATTATATTCTTCCAACTAGATCTTTATTACATACCACCTTTTAGATCACTTAATCCATAGTAATGCTAGCAGTGTATGGGATTTTCCAGTAAAAGTCTGTGTGTATTTGCTGTTGTGGGTAGTGAAGAAACTGAGCAGAGGGAACCAGAAATGTCATTCATGATGGCAGTGTTTAAACGCGAATGTTGTGGAGTTCTTCAGTGACAGACAGCTGTATGGTGACATTTTCTAGCATTGTTGCATTCAACAGGACTTCATGCCAGAAAGAATGAACACATTCCTTTTCTTTATTACATTTTTGACACACGTATTCTGAACACATTGCCAGGTGCTCAGGAACAGGGTCCTGAGTAGAATCTCTCAGTACTATTTTCTGCTCTCATTAAATCTGAAGACTTAACTGCAAAACTTAAAAGACTGTAATATTGCCATGAAATCATCAGTTTATGTTAGAGAATCTGGACGGCATCTGAGGAGAGAGAACAAAGCACTCTGTATTTATAAATGGCACTGGAACATACAGTCTTGGTTTTTGTCATTTTGGCCAGTTTCTCAGGCAAAATTTGTTTTTATCAGAGCTTACTCTTTTGCACTTTTAGGAAACTGAAGTCTCTATGTTGACCATCCATTCTTCTCCTTTTTTATTCTTAAGTTAATGCTTGTATATCATTGTGAGCAACATTAAAATAAAAAGAGAGGTTATCAGTCAAAAGAATTTACTGTGGGATTAAAATCCAGCATTTCAGTTTCATTTCCAAGATTGGCACACATTTCTGTGGGGTAGTAGGGTTTAATTTTGTTCTTCCATTTTTGTTTTTCCACCTGCAGTGAGAAAAAATATTTACCACACAGTGATGATGTGAGAATAAGTTAATATTTATAACATTTTACACCTTCAAAGTCTTTTATAACAGTATGAAGTATAGTTGGGTTTGGATTAATAGTAAAATAATTCTTTTTAAAAAAGAAAATCAATGTAAACCAGCATGTGCTAGTCTGAGACAATTTTTAGGCTGTGTTTACGATTCTGATGCAGTCCATGTAATTTGAGATTTCAGTTAGATTTTAAGTGCTTGCTATACTTGTAGAATTTACAAGATTAATAATACTATATTTGGGAAGCGTGAACAAATAACTTTTCTAAGAAGTTGTAGTTATGAACTGGTAACTTACATTTTCCAGTATGATTTAAATACTCTTGAACCAGCTCTCTGCTGACTTTAGCAGAACTCTGCTCATTGGCATTAAGGGAGACTTGCATCCTGTATACTGACATGAAGAGTATCTGAGGATGAGGAATGCGTCTTGGAAGCTTTACTGTGCTGTGTATCGTAGGGAATGTCCTGGTTCTGCTGGGACAGAATCCTCAACCAGCCATGGTCTTCAGTACATTAGCAGTTTGGAGTTGGCCAGGGCAGCTGAGCTGAGCTGTCTACAGGTGTATCCCAGACCATAAACCTCATGCTCAGTATAAAGGGGGAAGGTTACTGAAGACAAGAGGTTCCTCCTGCTTCTGTTCTTTCTCTTTCTTCTCCTTCTTCTTTTCATCCCTCAAGGGGCTGGCTTACCATCCTGCTTATGAGGACTGCTTTCCTGTTTATTTTGGCTGCTGAGCTGAGTATAGTTTTATATACTTTATATTGGCACTTGATATTAGTTTGGCTGTTTCATTAAATCTGTTTTCATTTCAGCTTGTGGATCTCCTTTTCCCGTTCCCTCTTCTTGACTGGAGAGGGGTCACTGAGTGATAGAGCAACTGCTGTAGCTTAGCCCTACTTATTAGGGCTAATTAGACAGGGAATTACTTTGGTTTTATTTCTACTGAGTCCCAGTATCATTCACAGTTCTGTGGCATCCTGCAGATTTTGTCCTGGTCAGTGAAAGCTACATTTAGGCACACATTGCTGGTTATGGTGAGAGGCTGCCTTAGGGCTGGTTATGAAGATATTTTCTCAAGATACTGTGAGTAAAATCTGTTAAGCAGGGAGTAGGAGGATTGGCTCCTCTCCCCACTGTTTTTACAAGGAGATGGGATTTCAGTAGCGTGAAGCTGCAGCTACAAAAGCACAAACGCAAGTGGCACACTAACAGCATCGTTGCTGTACTTGCTGACCTGTACAGTGACTGCAGCCCCTAGAAGTAGGTGCTTTAAAAAGGTAAAGAATTGTGAGGAAGTAAAAAATCACACGCAGTTGCTGTCTGATCACAGGAGAGTTTCACGTGGGTGCTGCCGTAGCTTTATCTTACTGTCATGGGTGAGACAGAGTAAATGACAGCTTGTAGTGCATTTGCATGCTGGTGTTTGATCTGTTTTGCTGAGATTAGAGCTTTGACCTTACTTGACTGTTTCACACACTGATGCACTTGGTCTCCCTCCAAAGTCACACAGACTAGGTCTTGTCTTCCCACAGAGGAGATTGCCACTGGCCCAGGAATGTCAGGCAGAAAGTCATGACAGTATCATGCTGTACAGCTGTTTGTGGGTACTGGTCTTCGGTGTCACTGGCCAAGGTCCCAGACCTTCATCTCTTGGAGCTCCCTTAGACTTCTTTCTTTCCATCTAAATAGGCTGTATGCAGGAGCACTTTGTATGATTGGCCTTCTAGTTGGTGGCTCTGCCTTAGGTCTTTTATTGAGTGGACAATTCAGCACATACCATTTTTGTTTAGGACAGGTGTTACCAAAACATACAACCAACCCATACTGGTTGTAATTAGCAAGCAGGTTTATGCTTGGGAGCTCAGAAGTTCAGTTTTCAACATTATACATATGATTACCTGTCAGCATCCATAATCTAAGTTGTCTTTCACCTACCATGCTTATCATGATAACTGATGTTATAAAATAAGTGCATTTTAAGATGTCACATTTTGTGGATTAAGAGACAGCTGCACTCCTTCCAGGATGGTTTGTTCTTTTCAGTGGCACAAGTTTAGCTTAAAATAAAAACTACAAGTACAGTGCAGATTTGCTCTACCCTTGTTGAAACAATGTTATTTTTTATTATAGATGAAGAAAACTGCATACAGGGCCAGGGAATCATATAAATCATGACCCCATAGTTTTCTCCTTTGCTTTTAAACAACTAATAGGTCACAGAATGTTAGGCAGCCTCACCTCCATCCCTGGAAAGGTGATGGAGCAACTCATCCTTGGCACTGTCTCTAAGCCTGTCAAGGATAAGAGAGTCATTAGGAGCAGTCAGCGTGGTTTTACTAAGGGGAAGTCATGCTTGACCAACCTGATAGCCTTTTATGAGGACATAACCAGGTGGATAGATGATGGTAGAGCAGTGGATGGGATTTATCTTGATTTCAGTAAGCATTTGACACTGTCCCCCACAACATCCTCGCAGCTAAATTGAGGAAGTGTGGTCTGGATGATCAGGTAGTGAGGTGGGTTGTTAACTGGTTAAAGGAAAGAAGTCAGAGAGCTGTGGTCAATGGGGCAGAGTGTTGTTGGAGGCCTGTATCTAGTGGAGTCCCTCAGGGGTCGGTACTGGGGCCAGTACTATTCCTTATATTCATCAGTGACCTGGATGAGGGCACAGAGTGCACAGTCAGCAAGTTTGCTGGATACAAAGCTCGGAGGAGCGTCTGACACATCAGCAGGCTGTGCTGCCACCCAGAGAGACCTGGACAGGCTGGAGAGTTGGGCAGGGAGAAATTTAATGAAATAGAACAAAGGCAAATGTAGAGTCTTGCATCTGGGAAAGAACAACCCCAGGTACCAGTATAGGTTGGGGATTGACTTGTTAGAGGGTAGCACGGGGGAAAAGGGCGTGTGGGTCCTGGTGGACAGCAGGACGACCGTGAGCCAGCAATGAGCCCTTGTGGCCAGGAAGGCCAATGGCATCCTGGGGTGTATTAGGAGGGGTGTGGCTAGTAGGTCGAGAGATGTTCCCTTCCTCCTCTACTCTGGTGAGACCTCGTCTGGAGTATTGTGTCCAGTTCTGGGCCCCTCAGTTCAAGAAGGACAGGGAATTGCTTGGAAGAGTCCAGCGCAGAGCCACATAGATGATGGAGTGGAACATCTCCCTTATGATGAAAGGCTGAGGGAGCTGGGTCTCTGTAGCTTGGAGAAGAGGACACTGAGGGGTGACTTCATTTATGTTTATAAATATGTAAAGGGCAAGTGTCAGGAGGATGAAGCCAGGCTCTTCTCTGTTATGTCCAATATAGGACAAGGGGCAATGGGTGCAAGCTGGAGCATAAGAGGTTCCGCAGAAACATAAGGAAAACCTTTTTCACTGTGAGGGTCATGGAGCTCTGGAACAGGCTGCCCAGTGGGGTTGTGGAGTCTCCTTCTTTGTAGTCATTTAAAGCCTGCCTGGATGCATTCCTGTGTGACCTGCTCTTGGTGGTCCTGCTCTGGTAGGGGAGTTGGACTAAATGATCTTTCAAGGTCCCTTCCAAGCCTTACCGTTCTTTGACATGAAGTACGTTCTCTTGAAAACTGTACGTGGGGCATTTTTGTGTGGCGGTGAATGTAACGGTTCATTAACCGTATAGTGTTTGATTAGTGCTTCCTTGTTTTCAGCCCGACAATGCCAGGATTGTAATTCTCTGATCACGTACATAGTGAGAACTCCAGACCTCACCATGAGTGTCTCAATGTCTATAACCAATTTTGTTTTATTGATACCCAGTTAATATTTAGGCTAAACACAGAATTCTTGAAATCCCTCATGAATTTCTCATGTAAGACTGAGCCAAATGCATTGATTATAGGTTCTTTTTCCCTTAGTAATGCTTAAAGTAATTTGAAGGTAGTGAGAACCTCATTTCTTCTGCTTGCTGTTATCCTTGCCCCAGTTTTTCCTCCTTGGAGGTTCTAGCCAAATTTTACTTTTGGGGAGGCTTGAAATGTTTTCAACAGTTATTTCTGTGAAATCTGGAGTACTGATTCTCTTTTGAAGGAATTAAAAAATAATTGTATCTAGGAAGAATTGCTTACTAAGATAATAAGCACAGGATATTTGGAATGGCGGTAGAGGTATCTATCAGAGCTTGATCTGCACTTAACGCAAGGTACTTGTGCCTGGACAAGGAATGAAAAAAGACCTTGCCTGTATAGGGGGAAAGGTTAAAGTAAGGTTATCTATCCTATACTAAATAATAGATAATTACTATGGCAATCCAGTTTTGGAAGTTGCATTTCTAGAGGAGGGAAAAGCTTGAAAATACAGTCCCTTTACAATACAGTTTATACAGGATTAGCAGTGTACTGGCACTGTAATACACATAAATTGCAGTTTCTTCATAACGAGCTTTGGAAAGGAGTAGCATCAGGTGGACAGCTTGTCTCATCTGTGTCAGTGCCTTGCTCTTATAAGTGTCCTGCTCCTCTCCATTATCCTTCAAATACTGTGCCAGTCAGTTGAGAGAACCAGTGTACCATAGTGTATTATAGTAAAGCTACACATGACTAGGAGAGAAAGAGAGGAAGGAGAAGAGCGTGCACCTGGATGTAGCCAAGGCCACACATGCAAGATGAGGGGGAAGCAGATTTCCTCAGACTAGTGTGTTCAGGTCTTTTGTTTTCCTGGTTTTCTTCGTAGCAGGAACCATCCTGTTGTGTGGTCAGGATTTTGTCATAAGTTTTTTCTATTTTCTCAGTGGTTTTTCCCTGATAATAACTTCAGTAATTGCTGTTTGGTTATATATATTTTCTAGAAAAATAGCAGATTTTGATTTGAAGACAGGTTTCTTACATATCTGGTAGTTTATTCCGGTGCTAATAGGAATTTAATGTGTTTACTAAGCAGGCTAGCTTCCACTTTTGGCTGTTAAGACCTTTCTTCCAGGTCAGAGAGCTCGCTTGTGCATGGTATTTTCTCCTTGCAAAAATTCTATGGCTAAATTGTCCTCTTGATTAAGGAATTCTATCTGTCTGATGTAAGACACTTTTCCTGCCCTCGAAAAAAAAAAAAAAAGCTTTCTTCTTCAGTCTCTTTGATCTTGTGCCTCATCTGTAAAATGTGTTCATTGTTCCTGTGTACGTCACATGATGTCAATCAGGTTTGATGTTGCTGTTCTGGTGTAGAAAATAATATTGCATCAGGAGGTTATACTGAGTTGCTCATCCCCTGCATACTGATGTTTATTTTAGACCACTGCTTATAAGAATACAGTCTTCTACTTGGCGGTATGACTCTTCTTTGTAGATGTATTACTCTGCATTTGGTTGTGCTAGCATTTACACTGCCTTAACGTGAGTTTGCTCAGGAACTTTGGATTAATCTGTGTTCAGATGACTATTACAATCAATTGGCTTTACTCTTTTCAAGTGCCTTAATGAGTGACTAGGTCAACATGAAAATAAAGTACTTCATCTTAAATGAAATGTGTGTTCAGGCTATGGGGAGCAAAGAAAAATGACAGATTATGTGTCAATGTAAAGCAAATTGGATGTTGAAGGTGGCACAGTAGCGGACCAAAATGTTCATAAATGCGGTCTGGTGGACTGAATAACAAATAGAAGCATTTCTAAATGCTGACATCTTATGCTATCTGTTATATTTTATAGTAACATGGAGGGGTGCAAGTTTATTACAAGACGACTTCAAAAAAGCACTTCTAAATGAAAGCACATCTAAATAAAAGATGTTTTGGGATTTTCTTACTATACTATACTGAAGAAATTACTTTTTTGAAACATTAAGTCAATTCAACATACATGTAATTATACAACATCCCACTCCCCAGTTTTGCTAAGTCAAAAAATGTTTTTATTCTTAGAATTCCTTCCATTCTTCTCAAAGTAAGTAAAAAAAAACCCAAACAGGTGGCTGCACAATCTTTCAGTACGAAGCTTTATTGAAAATAATAGATCTGGCTGAGTTGAAATGTTTGAGTGTGGGGTTTTATTGGTTTTCTTTTTTTTTTAAGAGACCAGCTAAACCACAGTGTTCTGATGCCTTTGCACAGCTCTCCAGTCAAACCTAATGAAGTTCAACAAGGATAAGTGTAGAGTCCTACACCTGTGGAGGAACAACACCATGTACCGGTACAGGTTAGGGGTAGACCCACTAGAAAGCAGCTCCATGAAAAAGGACCTTGGCAGTAAGCTATTTATGGGACAGCAATGTACCCTTGTGCCAAGAAGATATCCTGGGGTGCCTAAAGAAGAGTGTGGCCAGCAGGTTGAGGGAGGTTCTCCTCCCCCTCTACTCTGCACTAGGGAGACCACATCTGCAGTATTGTATTCAGTTCTGGTATTCCCAGTTCAAGAGGGACAGGGAAATACTAGAGGGAGTCCAGCGGAGGGCTTTGAAGATGGTTAAGGGACTGGAACATCTCTCTTATGAGGAAAAGCTGAGAGCCCTGGGACTGTTTAGCCTGGAAAAGAGAAGACTGAGAGGGGATTTTATTAATGTTTACAAATATCTGAAGGGTGGGTGTCAAGTGGAAGGGGCCAGTCTCTTTTTCAGTAGTGCCCTGTGATAGAACAAGGGGCAGTGGTCACAAGGTGCAACCCAGGAAGTTCCACCTCAACGTGAGGAAAAGCTTCTCTACCATGACAGTGACAGAGCCCTAGAACAGGTTGCCCAGGGAGATTGTGGAATCTCCTTATTTGTAGACTTTCAAGAACAGCCTGGATCTGTTCCTGTGTGGCCTACCCTAGGTGTTCCTGCACTGGCAGGGTTTTAGACTTGATGATCTCCAGAGGTGTCTTCTGAACCCCAGCAGACAGCACACCCCCATCCAGCCACTCACTCTTCCCCAGCTGGATAGGGGAGAGAATCAAAAGGGTAAAAGTGGGAACTTGTGGGCTGAGATAAAGACAGTTAAAACATGTCCAGAAAAGGGCAACAAGTCTTATGAAGGGCCTAGAACACAAGTCCTGTGAGGAGTGGCTGAGGGACGTGGGGTTGTTTAGTCTGGAGAAGAGGAGGCTGAGGGGAGACCTTTATCACTCTCTACAACTACCTGAAAGGAGGTTGTAGCAAGGACGGTGCAGCCTCTTCTCCCTGGTGACATGTGAGAGTACCAGAGGGAATGTGTGCAAGCTGTGCCAGGGGAGGTTTAGGCTGGATGTTAGGAAACGTTTCTGCACTGAAAGGGTTATCAAACATTGGAGTGGTCTGCACAGGGCAGTGGTGGAGTTGCCAGCCCTGGAGGCATTTAAATGGCACGTGGACCTGGTGCTCAGGGACATGGTTTAGTGGTGAGCTTGCAGTGTTCAGTTGAAGATTGGACTAAATGATCTCAAAGGTCTCTTCCAACCAAAGGCATTCTGTGATTCTGTGAAAACAAATGAAGCCAAAGCTCTGCACACAAGCAAAGCAAAACAAGGAATTATTCACTACTTCCTATTGGCGACTTAACCGTCCCCAGGAAAGCCAGGCTCCATCATACTTAGCAGTTACTTGGTAAGACAAACTCCGTAACTCTGAACATCTCCCCGTCATCCTTCTTCCTTGTACTGCTGAACACAATGTCGTATGTTGGGGAATATCCCTTTGGTTAGTTGGGGTCTGCTGGGCCAGCTGTGACCACTCCCAGCCTCTTGTGCACCTGCAGCCTACTTGCTGGTGGGGGAGAAGGCCTTGGCTCTGTGCAGGCACTGTTCAGTAATAGCTAAAGCATCCCTATGTTATCAATGCTGTTTTGGTCACAAATCCAGAACGTAGCCCTGCACCAGCTACTCTGAAGAAAATTCACTCTATCTCAGCCAAAACCAGTACAGCTAATTATATTAGAATGCAAACTTTGTCTAACTCTTTTTTTTTCTTTCCTGTCTTAGTTTTATTAATAAAGTTCTGAACTGGTTAGACTATCAGTTTAGAAATACATGTCAACTGCCAGTGTGCTTCTGACAGTATCTCACAGATAATACTTGCATTTATTTTGCATGCTTTTCAGGTTCAGAAAACACTGTTTTAACTGCAATGATCTCTCTCTTCCTTCTAAACCACAAATTGTGGTGGTCTTTCATTTGTCTAACTTAAACCACCTTAAAAGTTGTGAATATATATCAGCTTTCCATTTTAACAGTAGTGTTCACTTGAGTTATTTAGATTTCATGTACAATTAGCCATAATGTAGTCCAGCTATTTACAGCCTATGTAACATGCATGCTTGAATATAGAAATGCTGTAAATTTCAGTATACTATATATTTCAGTCTGTATAGTTTTTCTTCTCTTTCCTCTAGATCTTAAAGTCTATCCTTTTTTTTAAACTATATATATATATATTTTTTTTTCCCCTCCGTGGGAACAAAAAACTAGTATTAAAGATGTATAAATGAAATTAGAGTACTGCCTGTCTGTGTCAGGGTGGAAGTGGATCACCAGCTGTGTGGATGTGAGAGCTGTGGATATGGCTTCAGAGTATTTTAGCTACAAAAATAGTTCTTGTAGCTAACCATAAGTTGCATTTGTAGAGGAGTTTGTTCCCTTTTCTTGACACTGATTCTGTAATCACTGCCAGCTCTACTTCTGTGTAAAGATGACTATCCAGCTCTTCTTAGTTCTGGATAAAATAAGTATCCTGAGAATTTACATTTTTGTGAATTTCAGTTTTGTCAGTGAATTCCAGTGTGACTTTAGCGAATCCACATGTTTTGTATCTTCAGTTAAGCTGAGGGCAGAGCAGCAAGGCCTCATGAGTAGATAAGAGGAAGCAACTAACAGAAACCTCTCATGTTTGTATTGTTTTATCCAGTGGTAAGTGTGAAATCACTCAGGGTAATTTCTCCCTGTGTAGAAGAAAGATGATAAGCTACTATGCAGTTGTTGAAGGATATGAAAATAAACAGACTGTCTTATGGGTAGAAAACCCCTTTCCTTCAGAAAACTGGAGCTTCTGTATAGGCAAGATGAATAAATAGTAGGGAAAACACATTGCTGTGCAGCAGCTGAGGCAACTCTTAAGTTATCTGGTGTGTAGAGAAACGTTGAATATGTGTAAGAAGGATACTAAAGAAGCTATTCCCAGAACTTTACTTCATGTCTTTCCACTTTTTGCAACTTAGTGCTGGAAATGCAAATTGTCATTGTTAAATTGGCATACCATAACTCCCCCCCAGTAAATGCTATGATTGAAGAAAATAAAGTGCTCTTATTAAGAGTGCACTATTCTGCTTATGTGGAAATTTTGACATGTATGTTATTGCATTCCTCTAACAGCATTTCCATTCTCTGACGTTACTGTGTGTGCAGTGAAGTAGAGGTATTGTCATGGGAAAGGTGACTCACTCACGTTTGATTGAGTCCAGTTTGTCTTGTTAAACCAGTATGCTGTATTACCTTAAAATATGCAGGTAGGTTCAGTTTGGAAGTTACAGTTGTGTTTGTGGATTTTGGAAATTACTGTTTCCTTGACTAATAAACCTTAACTCTGCATAAATGTATAGGTTTGTAAGATTAAGTGTAAAGTTGCCTCTATGTGTGCATAAGTCGTGTCTAGAAGGGTGTGGTGCAAAAGATGTCTAAAAAGAAGTACAAGCAAAACTGCTGGGTTAGAACTGTTAAAACCCAGAGTGGTTTATGCTACTTTGGCTTTCATGATTAGTAACTTACAGTTCCTGTTACAGATAATGATACTATAACATCCTCCAATGCTATGTGTAATTTGAAATCAACTTTTTTTTTTTGCCCACCATCTCAATCGTAATATTGCATTTGGATTAGTAACAGGAATTTGTTACCACTTCTTGTTTAACTGAAGTACCATGCAGTGACTTCTATACAGTACTGGAAACAGTGGCTTAATGGTTTTGAAATTAATCACAATCACATATTTAACTGTCCAATGTATGGCAGTGATTGTAACCATTCCAGTTGTGGAATTGTGTTGTGCTTTTGGTTTTTGGTTTTTTGGGTTTGTTTGTTTGGTTGGTTTTTTTTGGTGTGGGTGTTCCAGTAGAACACAAAGGCTCAGGCAGCAAGTTGCTACTCTGTAGTACTGTGATCACTCCTCACCTTCATCTGCTCCCATACCCTCAGGCAAAATCTGACTACTGAAATAAATAGTCAGTTTTCCACAGTTTATAGCGTTTGCCTGCTCTTTTTCTTGTAGCTTTGTTTTCATTTGATTTCTTATTTCATGAGGTAGCCTTGTGGTCTAGTAGTTTGGCAGCAAATATATAAAGAATAACTTGATAATGGTGAAAATCTTGTCAGTTATAGGAATCCTAGGAGTGTTTCTACTTGCTTGCACACTTAGTGGCATATGGCAGGCATGTGTTGCACGATCTACTTCACCACAGCAGGGGATTTACTGCAGTATCTAGTTTCCTTCCTGATTTATTTTGGTTTTTTTTAGTCCATTGTTCACTGAGCACTTAATTTAAGGTGGAGTCATGGGCGTTTTTAATTGAAAGTGGTAAGCTGAAAAGCCTTAGCCAGTAGTACTCTTCGACTCCTCCAAAACAAAAAAGGCAACAAGGAAAACCCCCGTCCTCTGTTGCCAAACAAAAATTGAGAGTGCCTTTCCCAAATTTAGCCTTGTTTGAGCTTTGTAGCCTGATCCTGGGATGTCCAGAAAACATCAGAGAGGAACAGGGAGTCTTTCTTTTGTTTCTGGCATTGCTGTTCCTACTACCTGGAAAACTGAAATTCCTCATCTGTGTTTCAAGAAGAAACCATTAGGGATTGAAATCAGCTCAATAGAAGATAAGGATATAACGAGGTGACTCGATTGCCATTTACACGTGCAAGCGTGAGTGATGAAAACAGAAGCTTGAGAAAGCTCCGTTGAACAAATGTATGTAGGCTTTTTAGTGGTTGAGAGTTGAAACTAAGCAAACTTTAAGACTTTAATTTAAAAAGGAAAAAAAAATTAAATCTTTTAAACAGAGGGTTTTTTTCCCCTGCCCTCATCCCATCACTGAGTGTTCTTAACTCCAGTCTACATTATGTATTTTTTCTAAAAGACCATTTTGTACTTCAAACATGAGGGTATTTTTGAGCTGAATCAGGAGTTAATAGATGGAAGTCCTGTGTGCCTATGCTGTGCAGAAGCAATGCAGCCTCTGGTCCACTTAGGTTGTGAATAACCTCACAGATAAGGAAACAGGATTTGAAATGAGGAATAAAAACCCAAAAATCTTAACTGCTCTGCTCATCATGGTAGTAACCATGGTAGTAACTAGTCTTCTGCTGGTGGTTTGATTTTTTTCCTTGTGAAAACAAGGAGTGCCTGGTGGGTGTAGCTTGGCTTTATGTGATTTGTGAGCAGGCAAAGCCTAGCTCTTTTGCAGGGACTGCTTCATGAAGGAGACTGTGAGGCTGGGAGTGGAGATGCTGGATGATGGTTTCCTCTGGAAAAACGTGTTTAAATTGTGCAATAGAAAAGAGGGCCTTCCTTCAGAAGCAGAAATGTCCAGGACCATGCTGCTAAGGTAATGATTTACCAGGAAGAAAGCTTGAACATAAAATATCATGGGCATGGCAGCTACTTCAGTATCTGCTAATGTGCACGCTTTCTCTGTGGTAAATACAGCATAGTGAATGAATACAATTCTGTGATTGCTGCAGAGTAGGATTTTAGCCCTTCACATTTTTTCATGGAGGGAAAAAAAGCTTGGCTTTTTTTTTTTCTTTTTAGGGTGACTCTCTGTATAAACATTTTTTTATGTATCTGTTCAGAGGCTGTTATCCAAAGAACTTAAGTTTAGCGTCACATCTAAGTATGCCTAAGGCTTTGTCTCCATGCAGGTAACTAAGACAGCTGTAAAGCAGGAGAGATATGCTTGTTCCTGTGAGCTGTTCAGTTTAGCCACCATGACTTGTCTTTTTTGCTATTCATCTGTGCTGCTTCTCAATCCCTCTTCAGGAGTGTAATGCTTCTCCTTGCAGCATTGGTTGTCCTGGGCTTGCCCTGATCTGATCAGACTGACTCTCTCTACTCGCCGCTTCAGCATGGCTTCCATCTCTCAGAGTAGGTTTCAGTATGTATTTCTTATGATGGAGGTCGTTGTTTTTGATGGCACAGTTACCTAGATCTTTTTAGGTACTCAGCTTAGTTATAGCATCTGAACATTATATTTGGTTTGGCTTTTGTCTCTCGGGAGTAGAATGGATCTATTTTTCCATGGGGAGCAACCATTAATGAGGAAGGAGCCTGCTAGGCACAACTTAGTTGGCCATGAGGTCAAAAAAGATTAATTTTTTCTTAGCCAGAGCAGAAATACTTCAGTGAGTTATCTTTGGTTTAGTGTCTTTAACTTTGCATTATCTAGAAAACAGCAAATGTGTCACTTCTTCCTATTTAAGTCATGATTAACTGGGCAAAGTTACTGACATTCCAACCCCAAGCTGAGGATTTTCCTGTTGTGGTGGAATTTTTTCCTCATTCAACTATAATTAGATCTTTAAAAACATATTAGACTTCTCCCTGCCTCTCCCAAACACCCCCCCACCCCCAGTAATGATCTGTTTCTATAGTGTTTGAATCTGCCCTTAATAAAAGACTTCTAAAATAATTAGTAGTTCCTCAAACAGCCTTCCTTGTGGTGTTTTTTCTCTTAGTAGAACAGTAGGAGTGAGCAAGTCTGTAATAGTTTACAAAAGGGGAAAACCAGCTGCCTTTAAGGAGTTGATTCTTGACTTCAATCTCAGTGTACTTGTTTGATGTTACCTTGAGAAGCGCAGATATGCAATATTTCATTTGAAGGTTGATCAGTTTCTTAATTATGTGCGGTGTGGCGTTTCTTTCTGTGCATTTGCATTTGTGATTGCTTGCATACTTGGTTGTTAGGTGTGCTGTATCAAGCTACATTGACTGAATAACAGCTTCTTGCAAGGACTCTTCATCTTCTTTCTTTGTGTTGAATAAAGAGAGATCAAAGGATTATCCGTTTCAGTTAAGGAAAACTAAAGGTGTGAAAACATGCAATTTAATCACTTACAAAATACTTGCTGGCTTAATTAGAGTTTATTCAGATGGAGCTAAGCCACACAAATGGCTTCTCCTACAGGATTTGTTAGCTGCTGAGATCCACACAACTGCTGACTGCAGCTGAGATTACCCTTTTAATAAGTTCTGTGTCTTTACTTGATCCTCCATGGTGTTGTGGGACCTTAGGGATGACAGGCCTAATTCCTGAGTTGTTCTTCATGTTTACAGTTATTTTTTGTTTTAATTATTTTTTTTTGACTACATAGGATTATCTGCAGTGTGTGTGCATGTAAGCAAACATTTGAAGAAAGATGAAAGATCTGTAAATACTCTTTGAGATGTGCTGTCCATGTATACATTCCTAACCCATCTTTTACCCTCTTCCCCAGTGCCTTGGAAAGAAATGTGGGCCCTTTGGTTGGAAGAAAGTGAGTGAGAATAGCATATCCCACTCCTTTTGTAGATCCTGTGGGCAGTATGCCTAGGGGCAAGAGTTTACCCCAGAGTTTTCTTCAACATTTGAGAAGTAAAATTTTCCTGATTTGAATAGTGCTTCCATAAAGCATCTGAGAGGGAAGTTTAAGAATCCATTTCCCCTTGCTGCACAGCATTTAGTGCGTATCAGCAACTGTCTGCAAGGTTGGTGATGATCATTCTTGACAGTCGTTCTTTAGTAGCACACTCAGTATTATTGCCACCCCCCATGTTTTGCAGCAGATTTTAAGGTTTCTTTTCCACCCACTCATGTACTATGAACTACAGTGAAGAGGAAAACTTTACTCAGCCTTTTGGCAATCATCCCACTTGTGGGCTTTCGTTTGCCAGTGATCAGCACAACATATATTGCAGAAGTATATGCAAATGAATATTATGCAAACTATTCTTTTCTAGATACTCTAAGTTAGGAGCAGACATGCTTTCCCGTGTGGTTAAGTTCCACCATACGTGTTTTCCTTTAGCAAAGATGATAAAATCTGACTGATGGCATGTATGTTTTTTTTCTCTTAACGTAAACTCCTATCAGGTGAACATCATAGGAAGAGCAGGCTGGTACCTTGTAAGCTGCCAACAGCTTCTTTGTAATTGCTGTGAGTAGCACTCTGTATCAGCTATCCAAGAATTAGATAGACCTCAATGATATTGGTCCCTTAGGAAGTAGAGTTCTTTCATCAGTTTCATCCTCAAAAAAAACCCAACAAAGTCCCCCAAACCATCAATATAGAAGCTGTCCACATAATCTCTCTCACGCCATCAGTTCCTAGAGACCCACTGACTCTCCTGAGTCTTCAGAATGGTGATTCCCCTCTAGTGTGGAGGTTTGGTCTTAATTTCCAGGTCCTGGGAATTCTATACCTAAAGAACAGGGGTGACATGATTTCAATAATATAAGTCTTAATCATTTTCAAGTCATAAATTTTTCATAGTGTCTGTGAAATCAGACTGTCAGACAACTTTAAGAAAAACTAAAACAAGAGATCTCATTCCTATGTAGTATCTCAAAGCTGAAATGAGAGGAGGGAATTTTACTGGGGGGGGGCGGGGGGGGATTAAAAGGGGAGTGTGGAGTAGCTGTAACTTTTTTGTGTAAAAAAATAAACATTCAACATTTTTGCAGAGAGTAATTTGGATTTCAGTAGGAGTTTTAGTCAGTTTTCTGTACTAGCAAATGTTCTCAGATTCATGTAAATGTTGTAGTCTAATAGCAATTAATTTCTATTAGGCATACCTTCTTTGATATGCTGCTTCATGATAAAAAGTAATGCACTGGCTTCTGCAGGTTATTGAGATTTCCTTTTACAAACTCTGTTTCTCCCTCTACCGAACAAGACAAGCTTTGTAGGCTTTGTTTGCTTTCCTTCCCTTTCTCCTCCTCCTTTCTGCTACACTTTGAGTGTGTGGGTTTTGATTTGTGTGGGTTGGTTTTTGAGGGTTTTTTTTCCTTTCTGCCTGCTAGTCACTGCACTCAGTGTCTGGAGTAGACTACACTTAAGTAGTCAATGATTTTTCAAAGAATAGTGTTAAAATCAAGGAGCCGAGCAGGATGCTAAGCTATTAATCCAATTTACTGCTGGATGAACTCGACAAATTGTTGTAATAGTTAGAGACGTGTCTGCTCTACACTCTCGTTGAGATTTCAACCTCCACAGCAGCATCAGCAGGTTACATGTCATTACCTTCACCAGAAGCCTCTGCTGAGAGAGTGGGTCTATAGGGAAATGCCAGACTATTCCCTGGCAGATGCTTGCTTCTTCCCCGTCTTTGACATAATGAATTAAGATCTATTAGGGAAGCTGAGCAGGTTGCTGGCCCTAACTCTGTAACTGTCACATCAGTAGTGATGGTGTGGGTGGGCAATTCATGATTTGCTTTTAGTAAGGCCTTTAATCTGAGTTTGAGAAAATAAACGTTTAGAAAAACCCAATCCTTGACATTTGAGTTCCTGTTTTAAATGTGCTAATTAGTCTACGGATTTATTTAATTAATAGTTCACACGCACCATACTTACGGTGTTGGTGTAAAATAATTGCCATGTGTAAGAGTGCTTCCTAACACTGTTGGAACAAATAGTTTAATTTCCCAGAGGAGAGGTAATGTTCTTATTAGTATGTATTGGTGTCACATTGCTGGAAAGCTGATCAGTTCTTCCAGGTGTTTGCTGCATTCAAGAACTGTGTATCTGGGAGCATAAGATTTTGCCGCTGCTCCTAAATCGAACAATTAAAGTGCTGAATGTGAAATCATAGCCTATAAGGAAGACATCAAAGACTTCAAGAAGAAGGTATGTGGTTGTTACTTGTTTCTTCAGCAATTTCTTTACTTTTGTCTTTATACAACGTAGGCAAACAATGCCAGTGATCCCTGGTCCAGCTGGAATGTTGGGAAGTCTGGGAACTGGGATAATGGAAATGCTGTCGACAACTGGACGACGAAACCTGAAAGCACATCTGGCCAGAGAAACAGTGCTTCAAATAACTGGGAGACAGCAGCAGCATTTGGTCATCCACAGGCATATCAAGGACCAGGTGTGCTAATAATGCTGTTATTTTTGAACACATTAGAGTAGGTGGAAAGTAGGGGTAAGAATTGCTTCATCTGTCAAAACTATAGAACATGGCTTATTTAAAAAACAAAAGCAAAACAGCCTCATAGTAGGACATTGCCATGTGGTTAAACTGGACACTAAAACAGTTAGGTTTTTTCTTTTTAAACTAAAATAATAAAAATAAAATAGATCCACTGTAACAGACACTTCAAACTTGTATAGAAATCGGGCAAGCCAAAGTCTTGTGTATACATGATCTATTTCCAGGCATGTTGTTCAGCTGGAACTGGAACTTAAACACCCTTGAATTTGTGCTCTCAGGCCTGTAAAGTACTAGTCTTTTAAATCCTTAATTTTAGGAAGTGACTAGCCTTTCAGCAGTGTTCTCTAGCTTTTTTTGTAGTTCAGGGTTAAATTAAGAGGAGGATTCATAAATGAGAAATGCTAAAGTGGAGTCTATGAATATGGAACACTATTGAATTAATCTTAACATACCAGCATCTCTCCCCCATGCAGTGACTTTTTAGTGTAGCGTTTTGCAGGTTGTATCTTATAGGGATGGTGGTAATTGGGAAGGAACTAACTCTTAATATATTTACTTGGTTGATTATTTGTGTATGAGTGCTGAGGTAGCTGATTTTGCTTTTGCTTTTGAAGAGAAAATACTTAACTTTCTTCTTTCTCTGCCCCCTCTTTTACTTTAGCCGCTGCTGATGACGATGATTGGGATGATGACTGGGATGACCCAAAATCAACTTCACCGTCTTATCTTGGTTACAAGGAGACTGAGGCATCAGAAGCTGGTGGGGTCCAGCGTGGAAATTCTCGGGCAGCTGCTATGAAGTTACCACTTAACAAGTAATGGAAAATGCAGGGCAAATGTGTATATATTGAATTGAAATTTGTCAAGATGTGTAAATGTGTGTCCATGCAACCTTCTTGAAACAATCAATGTAAATATTACAGTTTGGGGGTAAATGTGGAGGTGGATTTGTAGCTCAGCATTCTCCCTGTGTGATTAGAGAACACAGATCCATGAAAGCCTGAAAGAACGTGACAAAGTGGTGTAGTTTTTGCAGGTGTTATACAGGCAAATGACACTTCACAAGGTCAAAACTTCTGCACCTACTGGTCTTTAAAATTTAACTCTATTTAACACTGTGTGCTTAGTGAAAATGAAAGATTATAGATGGCATGTCCATACAGTGAGACTGATCAGACATGCTGCCCCAGAGTTCCTGAGCAATTTGAATCGCTAGGAGTAGTGGGGGAAAGTTCTGCTCTCCTGTGTCTGTGCATCACTCAGGCTGATTCTTGAGCCACAGAAAACTTGATTTTTAGATAACCTTACAATAGCATGAAGCTTTGTCAGGGTTATACTATCATTCTTTCATGTTACAACTTAATGTTTATCCTAAAACTGTTACTCTGAGAAGCTACTGTCTAGTAATTTTGAAGTGAATGAAAGCAGAATGGAAAAAGATAGTAGAATAATGGTCTTCTTGGGTAAGTAACTAAAATTAAGAACTAACAATGCAGAGACAGTTGATTTAGTTCATCAGCAGAGGCTTTGTCCAGTTTTGTACATGTACCTTTACAACATTGTGGCATCTACTTGTTGCAAACTTACTTAGTATAACCAGCATAAACATACCTTATTTAAGAGGTTTATTTGTTTGTGAAGTAAGGCCTACTTTACTCCTTGTGTTTCTGCAAGCAGGCAGTAGGTTGGCAGTACTTGGAGGGCTAAAGATCTTCCTCATTAGAAAGAAAACCACCATTTGCTTTTTGTAATTTTTTTTTTTTGACACAGACTTCAAGTACTTTTTTGTGTGTGTGTGGTTTTCTTTCTAATTGGTGGATAAATTATTTAACGTAGGATGTTTAGAAGCACTTCATAAGTCTGCAGTTCATTGTTCTTTCAGGTGATTTAGTTCCCATAATCTGAAATGGCAGGGCAGTGTCCGTGTGTGTATTTACCAGAGAGGGTGGATGCAGGGGATTGGTAGATGTTACTTCATGTCCTCCTGTTGTTTGTTCTCATGGGCTGCAGAGCACAAATACCTACTTAGTCTTGGAAGAAGGGGCCTGCATTACACAAAGAAAAGTTGGAGTTCAGCAGCTAAATCTTTTCTGCTTTTTCAGGGTAAATCTTTGGTTAAGTAATTCATATCAGTTTTTTCCTATACTTGATAAATAATAAGGTTTTTTCCTATAGTGGCAGGTAACTCTGCATATGTCAAGAGAAGGAAAATACACAATAAACTTATCACTTGATTTTATTGTTAGATTTCCTGGATTTGCAAAACCTGGGATGGAACAGTATCTATTGGCAAAGCAGCTAGCAAAACCAAAAGAGAAAATTCCCATAATTGTAAGTCGGATACATGTGTGTAGTTTTTATGGATGATGTGGTTTGTTTTGGGGTTGGGGTTTTCTGGTTTTGTTTTTTTGTTAGTTTGTTTTTGTGGGTGTTGTTTGAGCTTTTGGGGGATTTTATTTGTGGTAGTTTGTTTTGGGTTTTGCTTCTTTTAATCCTCCACACTCTTCCATTTTTTTTTTCCCCAACTTAACTTTTAGTCTCATGGTTGCTATATGTATTTTGGTCGGAAGAAACTGATACTGAACATATCTACTGAAAGAGAACTGTCATAATAAAACTATGTGCCATTTAAATGTTTTAGATTTCTGGTAGAGTACATTTCAGAGTCCTATGTCATTGAGGGATTTTTTTTCAGGGTGAAGTCTTAATTCCTCCTTTCTTCTAAGTGTTCTGATATATTTTTTTATCTTTTTGTTTTCCTCTCATGCTGGATCTGCATTACTTGTGATCATGAAAATAAGCCTTTTGGGAATTGTGAGGCAGAGCAAATGAATTACACTATTAGTTATCTAGATAACTATCTAATCCCTAGGAACTACATTCATAAGGGTTTACAATATTGAGTCATGATATTCAGGTCATCTTCTGATCTAAGAAACCAAACTCTCCTAGATACATGCTGTTCTCGTGAAATATGGTTGAAGTAATAACCCCTAAAATTCACAACTCCTTTGCTGTTTGGTAAAAATTGTAAAAACCTCAGTAAGCTAAACACAACTGTGGTCAATCATGTGTGGTTGTGGGAAACCCCTCTGATTTCCTGACTGTCAATCTTTCACTGAAATCAATGGAAACTTTCAAGTGAAGAAAGAAGGTATTTGTTACCTTGTTGGCAGCTGGTACATGATATATTTAAAGACAATATTTGCAATTTCTTACAGATTGGTGATTATGGCCCAATGTGGGTTTATCCTACCTCTACATTTGACTGTGTGGTGGCAGATCCCAAAAAAGGTTCTAAGATGTATGGTCTCAAGAGCTACATTGAATATCAGCTGACCTGCACTGTAAGTGTACTCGAAATGGGATCTTCTTCCTCACAAATAGGGGTCATTTGTACATATAAATAATACAGTTGGTGTGGCTTGGTAACAGGGTTGCAAGACTAAGTGATAGTTGCCACACATTTTTCTTGAAGAGATACGTTGTTCTGGCATTTCAAGTTCTTCTGTAATTACAGATTCAAGGCTCTAAACCATACATTTTATTTATTTTTGTATTGAGACTGACTGAGCTGGAGTTAATTTTCCCCATAGCAGCCCTCCCAGTGCTATGCTTTGCATTAAGAGCTGGAAAGATGCTGATCAAACACCCGTGTTGTGGCTACTGCTGGACAGGGCTCACACAGCACCAAGGCTGTTTTTCAACATTCCCCCTGCAGTGGGATGGGATGGACAAGATCTTGGGAGGAGACACGACTGGGACAGCTGACTCACTGATCAAAGGGGTATTCCATACCATATGATGTCAGCTGAACTATAAAAGCTAGGGAAAGGTGGGGGGCATCAGCTTGTCCTCTGGAGCAACTGCTACACATTTGGAACCCTGCTTCCCAAAAAGGAGCCAGACATTGCCTGCTGATGGGAATTAGAGAATATATCTTTTTCTTTTGCTTCTGCATGTGACATTGCTTTGCCTCTTCATTAAACTGCCTTTGTCTTAACCCATGAGTTTCATCTTATCTTCTTCCCCCTGGTCCATCTGAGAGGAAGGAAGGGAAGTGATAAAGTAGTCTTGGTGGGCACCTGGCATCCAGCCAACGTCAAGCCACCACAACTTTCCATGTAATTACTGTTCTAGTCATGCTTGCTTCCTGTCGCTATCTACAAACGAGTGTCAAAATTCAGAGTTTTGTTTCTCTTACAGAACACTAACCGGTCTGTCAACCACAGATACAAGCACTTTGACTGGTTGTACGAGCGTCTCCTGGTTAAATTTGGTTTAGCCATTCCAATCCCATCTCTTCCAGACAAGCAAGTAACAGGTAATTATTGTGAATTCATGGGATGGGGAATAAGGAGCCCAGTTTTTTTACAAGGTTCAGTTATTTTTTACTCTTGTTTTTTCCCCGCTGTTTTTAAAGGTGTCCAAAAAAACCCCTTTCGCCATTCAAAATGAACTGTGACCTATTGATAATGAAATATCAGCACTAAAAACATAATTTCAGAACTTGGCTTTACTTATCTAGTCCAGTGATTTAAAAAAAAATAAATAATTGAAACCAACCAACAAAAAAAACCCCAAAAGCCTAAACCCTATTTGCTACAGAAGAGAATAGTCATTACTGAAGAGATAAGTAGTTATGTCCCACATTTGCTGATTGTCTGAAGAGGTGGCTTTTGAGGGGTTGTTTTTGCAGAGGGGTGTGAGGTTTGTTTTTTTTTCTTTTGCCTTTGGTTGTAGACATGTTATGCTGTAGAAGCTTTGAAACAAAGCTCCTGGAGGTAAGGGAGCATCCCCTGACAAGCTAGGGTTATTTGCTGACAAGTAAAATATCGCAGCTGTTTCTCCTGTTGGTTGATTTCACATTTGATTTAGAAAGCATCTTTCATTTGTATAACGTTCTGCTCTGGTTTGATGTCAGTTCAGCTTGACCAAACTTTCTGAATTTTATGGAAATCTTTTGCTTTGACCTCAGTCCTCTGGGGTTGGAACCTTTAAATGCTCTTGGATTCAGTCATTGCAATTGAATATGGCAATGCCTGTGTGTATTCCGGAGTCTCTGGCTTCATTTCTGTAAGAGTGTGCTAGAGTGCACGTGAAGAAAAGGTTTGGACACCTGTGTAGTAGGAAAATGCATTACTTCTGCCTATTTTCACTTGTGTGTTTTCTGGTAAGATTTTTATACAGCCTTTAAGACAACCAGCCAAAACCAAACATACAAAGGGCGGCATGGTGCCAACCGTGTGGCTGTGGGCATCACTGAAAATGCAGCAGCTCTGCTGTGCTTGAAGAAAGCTAAGCATTGATGCAGATGCTCAGATAAATGCCAAGGAAACTGAAAAGTGAGGAAGTGACTTCCTCCCCTAGAATTCAATGTGTGTGTGTGGACTAAAAAGAAACTAGAAGCCCTGATGGGGTCTGTAGGTTCTATTGTAACTGTGTTTTAAAAGACTTAAGAGTTTGGCATCGCGGTTAAACCTTGCTTGTGGATTTAAGTGTTTTAGAGGCTAAAGGAAAAGATAACATACCATTAAAAAAAACCCAAACCAACCAACCAATAAACAGCAACAACCAAAAAAAACACCAACAAAATAAAATTAAAAAACAAAACAAAAAAAAACCAAACCACACACACACACAAAAAAAACCGAACCAAAGCAAAACATGTCTCTCGTTCTCTCTTTTTTTGAAACACCATGGGAAACTCTGAAAAAATTATTCCTATTTTCCATTGTGTTTAAGAGGCTTCTTTCTGAAGACTGTCCAGAAAAGTATTTCTATCCACTAATCTTGGCAAAGCAAGACTCTACAAATAGACTGACTTTGCTCAGGATCATGATTGGCTGGTGATCATATGCATAATAACCAGCACATAACTTCCAAATGTTACTGTTCCTGTTGCTTTGCATTCCTTATGCTGGCAGGCAGGAACACTGCAGAGATTTCAGCACAGATTAAGGGTGGAACAAGGTATTACTGCAGGTTATATAATATCTTTTCCATAGTAGTTGATTTTTATTGTTTTTTCCCCCCCTAGCTAATTTGCAGGAAGTGTACCCATACTGAAACTTCATTTTTCACTAGTTGTTTACCTGCTAATCTTGCTAGCTTCCACACCTGCAATTTTACAAACCAACAACCCCC
>WTSP01011353.1:53062-86488 GCA_025331215.1 Actenoides lindsayi
CACTGGGGGGTGCAGAAAGTGAAAGGCTGCACCTGCAGGGAGGAGTGGACAGGACAGGGGACCCCAAACTGACCAACCAGGGATTCCATCCCACATATGGCATATTCGGTATAAAGCTGAGGGATCACGAGGGTCTTGCCCCTGTTTTGCCTGCTTTTGCTGGGTCCTGCTCAGCTTGGTTTGGGTTTTCTTCAGGTTTCTTCCTCAGCCAGTACCTGAGGGGGACTCTGTCCATCCTGCCTTCGATCCCAATCTGTGTGTTCCTGAACCCAGTACCAGAATCCAGCCCCTGATCACAGCTCCTGTCTGCTGCTGGGCCCAGTCTGAGACTCTATGGGTGCCTGCTCCACAGCATCAGTGGTGACGGGGAGGGAATTGCCATCAGGGGAGTTGGGTTCCATACTGGTTTTGTATTTATTCTTATATATTTGAATATATTCCATTATTATTATTATTATTATTATTATTATTTTCATTTTCATTAAAGCTGTTGTAGTTTCCTTTTCTAATCGTTCAGTCTCTCTCCCTTATCCCTTTCTCTTCCCCTTTGGAGAGGGAGGGGGGTTAACAGACAGCATCTGTTATAGGTCTGAGGGGCCACCCTGACCCTAAACTGTGACAGATTTATTGGCACCCAGTGTGGAGAGAAGCCCTCTGCCTTTTGTGGAAATGTTTTAATTACAGGGTTCTCCTGTAGGCAAAATAAATATTTTTTTTCTGGTGAAGAATGAGTTCTTTCCTCTACTGTATGCCTGAACCTGAAGAAAATCTTTCTAGCTGAAACATGGCAATTTTATCATTCTGGTGCCTGCCATGAAAATGTTCAAATTTATGGGAAAGGACTGGATATTCATGCCGTGCTGTTATGTGCAAGTTTATGTCTTAACTGTGGCATATGCAATAGGAACAGCTGAAGACTTGGGAGGAAAGATTCTTCAGTGATGAAGAAGGAGCCTGTGGTTTCAAGTGTTGGGAATCACACACTGTGGGTTTGTACCCTGGCACTGCCAGAGACTTCCTGTGTGTTCTTGGAGAAGGTTCTCACCCACACTGGGCTCTAGATCATCTTCTGTGCAATGGGAATAATGACTTATTCTCTACATCCTTTCCTCTATTTAATCTAATTATTTTCCAATCCATGCACGTAATTTACTTCATGCACACACCCACATCCACATCTGCAATTCACCTTCACAATCCTATTTGTTTCACTCTTTATCTTATTTAAATTGTAGTCTGGAGAGAAACAATGACACTTTTTGTCTATTGACAGGGTCACAGACATGACTAAAGACTTAATGTCTTAAGTTTCTTTCTTTAACAAATCCATTTTGATGAAACATGCATGAAGAGATCTGGCTGAATCCCATTTATATTTCACTCCTGATGGATCTTATTTAGTGCACACATGTAATAAATTCTTAATGAGAGCTTGTAATTATTATGTAATGTGATAACTATCCCCATAGTCCTGTACTTTGCCAGGGTGGGAGATTGTGCTTGTCGGCCTTACAGAAGGTCAGGGCAGAAGTAAAGGGGGAGCTCTTTCCTTGTGCTCTTGGAGAGGGTTTAGTGAGAAACAGCCATCATTGCTACTTGCAGCCAGGGAGGACTAAGGGGACTTTCTGAGCCTCCTTTCAGGATTGAAAACTTATGTCTTACCCAGGTCATCTCCTTCATATGTTTGGCATTAGAACATTTTTTACTCTGTTGGGAAGGCAGTATTTGGTGGACTGGCAAGTCATTTCAAGTGCTTATTGAGTCACAACCCTAGGTAGGGTCTTTAAGTCCAATGGCATCCTGGGGTGTATTAGAAGGGGCGTGGTTAGTAGGTCAAGAGAGGTTCTCCTCCCCCTCTACTCTGCCCTGGTGAGGCCACATCTGGAATATCGTGTCCAGTTGTGGGCCCCTCAAGAATGTTCAAGAAGGACAGGGAACTGCTTGAAAGAGTCCAGCACAGAGACACAAAGATGAACAAGGGAGTGGAACATCTCCATTGTGAGGAAAGGCTGGAGGAGCTGGGTCTCTTTAGCTTGGAGGAGACTGAGGGGTGACCTCATTAATGTTTATAAATATGTAAAAGGTGAGTGTCAGGAGGATGGAGGCAGGCTCTTCCCAGTGACATCCAGTCATAGGAAAAGGGGCAATGGGTGTAAGCTGGAACATAGGAGCTTCCATGTAAACATAAGGAGAAACTTTTTCACAGTGAGGGTTACAGCGCACTGGAGCAGGCTGCCCAGAGAGGTTGTGGAGTCTCCTTCTCTGGAGACATTCAAAACCCACCTGGATGCGTTTCTGTGTGACATGACCTAGGAGATCCTGCTCTGGCAGGGGGGTTGGACTAGGTGATCCTCTGAGGTCCTTTCCAACCCCGAACATTCTGTGATAGATAATCTTTATAAATGTATAAAGGGTGGGTGTCAAGAGGATGGGGGCCAGTCTCTTTTCAGTGGTGCCCAGTGATAGGACAAGAGGTAATGGGCACAAATTGGAACACAAGAAGTTCTACCTAAACATAAGGAGAAACTTCTTCATTGTTAGGCTGACAGAGCCCTGGAACAGGCTTCCCAGAGGGATTGTGGAATCTCTGTTTCTGGAGACTTAACTTATCCTCCTGGACAAGTTCCTGTGCAACCTGCTCTGGGTGAACCTGCTATGGCAGGGGGGTTGGACTTGATGATCCTCAGAGATCCCTTCTAACCCCGACCATTCCATGATCTTTAGCCAGTTAGTGTAATCACTCCTCTCTTTTTCTGTTTGCCGTATTATTTACTGAAAGTATTTGTCAGAGGAGGTCATAGTCCAGTCCAAGGAAAGATTTGAGCAGGCGTGACTGGATGGGATTATGGGTTCCCATAGTACTGTGTGGGAAGGCTTCAGTGAAAAGAGGGCAGAGGTAGAATCAAGCACGTGCATAGTGAGCCTGACACATTAGAGACAGCACATGGAAATGCACAGACTTGCCTTGCAGTCCAGATATTGATCAACTCTGCACCCATGCTCAGCGAGTGCAGCATATCCAGGAGGTATCCAAGCTGTGGTACATTCACAAAGCATTTTTACTTTGCCTGTACTCTCTAGTTAAGTGTTCTGTCCAGTGGGCTTCAAGACATCAAGGAATGGGCATGGGATATTGCTTGAAAAGACTGCTGGATGTCTGGATATCCCAGACAAACACATCTCACTGAGCAAAAGTCATAAGGATTAAGGCACTATATAGGAAAATTGGCACAAATAAACATGTGCTGTTTTCTTCCCTTCACAGCCAATTGAACCCCACACAGAGCTGAAAGTATGGTATGCTGCCGACTATGCCAAATTTATGGAAGCTTCTGCAGTCTTCATTAAAGAAGAATCTGATGTCTGTCCTTTGCCTCCAGTAGCAGTAAGTACCCCTGATCTGCATTCAATCCATCACCAGACATAGTAAATTATGGTTCATTTACATGCTTCATCTGTTTATGTAGCTCCAGTAATGGTAGGGTAGACCACGCAGTAGTTGGCTAACGCAAAGCCAAGAGCAATTTTCACCAAACAGCTACTCAGAGAAAGGGTGCTCTTCCTCTCCTGTGTTTCTTATCCAGTGGAGCCATTAGATATAGCCAGAAGTAAGTGGCACCAGTGGAATGTGTTGTGATGGGCATTAATTTGTAGATAACCAAGCTGTCCAGCCTCAGACTTCTTTCACCAGTTCCTCTTTATTATGCTCTGACTGACTGGTCAGATAATGCACCAATTATTTCAGTCTTTCCTGTGCAATAACCCTGTTATTCTAATCCCAGCACTTTCCCCTTTCTATGATAGTAGGAATCCTAGAACTGATAGGAAAAGTTTATTGAAAAGTGTTGAAAACATGGCTGTGAAAATTGATAACCTAAGTTAGAAGAAAATATTAATCACGAAATAAAAATGAACCAGGAATTCAGACATCACAGGAAGGGAAATAACCCCATTGCTGCTTTTGCATAAGAGGCCTTCAGAGTATACCCCAGAAAGAAGGTATGAGAGAGCCACAGCATCAGACATGGATAAGAGAGAGGAGGGCTCCATCTGTAAATAAAGACAGAGTAGACATACCCTCACCATCCTCTCCAGAGCAATCTAGCCCAAAAGCAGGGGAGACTAATGACAGTTCATGAGAAGCTTACATAAAATGTTGAAACAGCTAAGGAAGTACATGGTTGCGTATAAATGGAAGTATATTTCATCATTGTCTCTTTGGGGTTTTTTCTTATAATTGTTTTTCATTGGAATTTTTAGAATGTCAACATTTAAAGTTATTCATTTGAATCCAGTAGAGCTCATATTTCCACAGAAATAATACTTCCAAATAATGCATTGCTTGCAAAAAAAGATATGTTTTAATACCTCTGCATCATGATAGGCTTGAGATCCCTAAACCTGAGGTATTTCTTATCAGGTTTAAGAAAGTCTAATGTCAAGCTAACTTAGGAAGTCTCTCCTGGAGGCATTGACCAAAACATAGAGCTAAACTACATTTGTGTGCAGAAACCCAGACAATTTTCAGATGCTTGCAATAGCAGATAAATTATGTCAGTCTAAGGATAAATTACAATTTGCCACTGCTTTTATGAGCAATTCCTTAAAAGGAACAAATGTAGAGACTTTGAAATTCAGTAAGCACAGGTAAACAAAGGTGAAGGACTCAGGACTGTTACAGTAAATTCTAAACAAAAACATGGAAATCAGTATTTAGGCAACTGTTGCGGTTTTTTTCTTCGAGCTTGTAGACTCCTAGAGAGAATCCGCTTCAGTTGATCAGCTGTGTGGTAGTACATTGAAGTAAATATCACCAAGGACAACGACAGGCCTTGGGAAAGCCAAGGGGAAGATGTAGGGTCACTGAGAAGAAGATGACCTTTCCTTAGACTGGAAATAAGAAAGACTTGTTTCTGTTCTCATTGCAGAAAGAGCCCGTAGACCCTTGGATATGCTCCAGCTGTAGAAGCACTTTCACAACTTTTGCTCTGCTGGAATCTCACCAGTGCATCCATAAAGACCGAGTCCTTACGACCAGGTTCAGACCATCAAATAAATTGGGACCTGTAAAAACAAAAAGCAAACTCAAAGGGAAACTGAGGGGAGCAGCGTTAGGCAAAAGCATTGCTCAGTGCTTTGGGACCATTTCCTGTTCCTCTGCTGCAAAGCTTAGCTGTGCCAGCTCAGGGAGCACTTGCGATGCTCTTGTGAGGTTTATACCTAAATGGAGAAATGGCCGATCTTCACTGTTGAAGGGAAGAGAAGTGAAGCAGCCAGACGGTTACCCTTGCCGACTCTGTGGGAAGATATTTGATTCCATTGACAAGCTCACAGTCCACACTTACGCGCACAAAGGGGAGCGCCCCTACAAGTGTTCGCAGCAAGGATGCACAAAAGCCTTCATTTCCAAATATAAACTGCTCAGGTACAGCTCTGAAGGCACTCCTTTTCTGGTGGGTCTCTGGGGAAACAAACAGCATCTTCATTTGGGGTGTTCTAGTGACAGTTAATCCCTGAGTTCCAGTTGTTATTACTCCTGTTTCGATAGAGTTGGAGATACCTAGTCTCCCTCGGTTGTGGTGGCTACTCAGACAGATGATGTTGAGCAGTTTTTAACCTACTCTGTGCTTTATGATTAACACCTTCCCTCCGACAAAAAAAAAAGTTAGGCTTTTACTAATAATCTCAGAACTTGTGATAATGGCTTCCTTCGAGAGTGCCAGTGTTTTCGAGTCTTGAACAGCAAGAGTAAATGTACTAGAGTAAACATAAGCACAAATAACTTTTGTTTGTTTTTTGTCTTAGGCACTCAGCCACTCATTCTCCACAGAAATCTCACCAGTGTGGCTACTGTGAAAAGACCTTTCACAGGAAAGACCACCTAAAAAATCACCTTCAGACTCATGACCCTAACAAGATGGCCTTCAAGTGTGAAGAGTGTGGCAAGAAGTACAACACCAAGCTAGGCTATAAGAGACACTTGGCTCTTCATGCAGCCACCAGTGGGGACCTTACCTGCAGGGTATGTGCCCAGGAGTTTGGCGGTACTGAAGTTTTGTTGGAACACCTCAAAAGCCACGCAGGGAAACCAACTGGCAATACAAAGGAAAAGAAACATAAATGCGACCACTGTGAGCGTCACTTCTATACCCGTAAAGATGTGCGGCGTCACATGGTAGTTCACACAGGCTGCAAAGACTTTCTGTGCCAGTTTTGCGCCCAGAGGTTTGGGCGGAAGGACCACTTGACTCGCCATACTAGGAAGACTCATCCGCAGGAACTGCTGAAGAGTAGGCTGCAGAATGGTGACTCAGTGGGTCTTCTTGACCAGCTTTTTCCATTCCGACTAAAGGAAGATGCCAGCGTACTGCCCCCTTTTCCTGAAAGGGTCACTGTGCAAGATGGCATTTTGAGTAGTTCAGAATCAGAGGAGTACAACTGTTCACACCTTCATTCCCAGCCAAGCTTACAAACTGCTCTTCCTCTTGAACCTTCTCCTCATTTGCAAAGGATGGGCTGTGCAGACAGCCTTCCAGCTGTCCATCCCACACCATGCTCAACAGCCATTCCTGCCAACCTGAACCTTCATCAGCCTAATAAATACGACCTTAGTTCTACCTCATTTGCAGCAGGATCCCTCAAGAATCTACCAATAAAAGTGGATGTTAAAGGTTATAACGTGCATCTTCTTGAGGACCTGCCTTTACCAGAACCTCAATCTCTCCACAAAATCAATCTGGAAGAAGCTTCCTCAGGGCCTGTAGGGGATACTAGCAAGTACCCAGTGCACAAGGAAACGGAGGCAGCAGCTGAAATTACAAGCCTGCCTTTCATGGATCTCACTCATGTGATGAGTTTCTGGCAGCTCCCACCAGGTGACAACCAGAACACTACTGGGGACATCACAATGGCATTTGGTCCAGAGGAACCATCACACAGGCTGAATGGCCTTGGCCAACAGCAAGGTCTTCAGCTAGCAACTGGGGGGATGGCCATAAACCAGCTGCATCATCTTCCTCGATCCTTTCCATCCACTACAAATTCTGTAACGCTGCCTCATTTTCACCATGCCTTCAAATAACTATCACCATGGTTTGTTTTGGGTTTTTGTTTTTCTTCCCTTCTTTTTTTAAGAATGTGCTTCTTTTTTAGATCTGTTAGGATGGGGTGGTTTTGGGTTGGTTTTATTTTGTTTTTGAGAAAAGCTGCCCAAAATGTTTTCAAAGCATGTTATGAACATGGTAGTTAAATTCAGAATGTTAATAAACAAGAAGCTCTATTTTTCATACTATTAGTTTTTTAGCATATGACAATAGTAGAACTAACATACTTCCCTCAACACCCTCTATATTTTGTTTCTTACCTTTCATGTAAACAACTGAATAAATATCTTCAGTGATAGCAAAGCATCGTAACAGACACAATAAAAATATGGCTGCTGTGATAGGAAAAATAGAGTTAGGGTGAATGAGGAGAAGGCAGAAAAATCAGAAAAATAATTTTGGAGCCATAAGTCACAGCAAATTTGAGTACATTACAAACGATTTATCAACATCACATAGATTTCTGTTAAGCACTTAATTACTGAACTTTATGAATCTTTAATTTAAATCAGAATCATTCCATGAGTAAATCTTACCTCCTTGTTTCACTTTTTTTAAATGAAGAAAATCACTGCTATGATTGTTTAACTAGATTTTTGTCTTCTGAAGCGCACTTCAGCTGTGTGCATCTCCTGCATTTTTTTCCTAGGGCTGGGAATAACCATCACTTCTACATGGCTGTGTAAGATCTGATGTCTTGTATATGTGCAGTTCTCAGAATGGGAAGTGAATTATCTCAATGGTCAGAGCACAGCTTTAATTTTCACTTCATATGGCGAGGTATTGGACACTGGTCTCTCGTAAAACGCTTAAGCATTTGTTTAAATTTAAGCACATGTTATTCCACTGGGGCAATAGCTTGATTGATACAACACAATGAAAAATAATGCTTCTTACCTAGGGGGCCTTTATTCACCTTTTGTTGATAAAAATTACCTTTGTTTAGTCTGGGAAATGACTATTAATCGTACCCGTCTGAAATGTGGATTCCCTCACGGAAAGCCAACCCTGGCCCAGGGGAGTCTGCAACTGAGCAGCACCTCTGTGGGGCCAGGAAGCAGGTCTGTGCACAGAAGGGCTGTGGTAGCGAGCTGACACTGGGCCCTGTTGAAAATCAGTTTATGAAGTTCACAGATGTTACCTGAAATTAGTGGGTGTGATAATGGTTGAGGCCATTTTGATCACAGAGGTTTTGCAGCACTGGGACAGCTGCAGTTGGACTTCCAGCCGCTGTTGTTTCTAAACCATCACCACAGGGACTTTTGTTTGTTTCCTGCCATAAATTGTCCATGTACATTCCTAGTTGACAGTGTGTTGGTGTGACAGTCCTATCACCTGATACATGAACTAGCAGAAATTGCAAAAATCACATCTCCAGTGCATTACATTATTAAAATAACCAACCAAACAAAAAACAACTCAAAACTCTTCAGTTTACTCTTGTGCCTAACCCATAGTTATAAAAAAAAAAAATAAAAAAAATCCTGTTTTCAGTGGATGATGCAGTTACTAGTGGGTTCTGCTGCAGCTAAAACAGGTACAGAATTTCTGAATCTGAGTAAATTCTCAAACCCCAACAGCTACTTTTCCATTAAATCCAAGCAGAGTTAATAGTACCTAATGATCATTGCAGCAGTAGAGTGAAGCAAGCGTGTTCTCTTCTCCCCTGTTAATCACAGGAATATTTCCAGACAGCTTCAAATAAAAAATGTTTTATAAGTGATTGCTGTTTTGCTAATGAACTACAATGACATTTTACTACTATAATGATCTGAATATTCTTACAAGTTTATCAGTACTTGGATTATGGAAAGGTCATATTACTGCAGGTCATTTGAGATTATGGTCTTCAGATACACTGTTGATGGTCATTTTTTGTAATGAAAATTTTTGGTATAAGACAAACCAGAAAGAATTTTTAAGGTCATTCTTGTAACGACAACAGCAGGAGGAAGAGGAGGTGCTGGGCAGTCATTCCCAGTTGGCAGTTATTTAAATTATGTGTCCCAGAATAGGGAAAAAGTTGCAAACAATATTAACATGCACATTCTACAGCTAGGCTCATGTTTTCATCTGGATTTAGAAATGCATGTGTATAGTCACTGTGTTGTTCTCCTTGTTCATGCAAGTTGTATTCACTTCTATGTATTTGTTAGAAGAAAAAACCCAACAAAAAACCCCCTACAAATTTTGTGCCACTGCCTGATTATGTACTTTTAATGGACATTTTGTCATTTTTGGTTTGTGCTTCTATAAGAGGTGTAACTAATTACTGAAATGCTTGTCTTTGAATTAAAACCTGATGTTAAGAAGAAAACGTTATGCAAACACTGGGCTAGAGTGTTGCCCACATTCATTCAGCTGCTCGACTGTAGCAGGGTGCCTGAGCTGTGAGCTGCCAAGAGAGGTGCTGCTGCCTGACCTCTGCCTCTTCTGAACCATGGAAAGATGTGCTTATGATATGTAACTGCAGGTTAAAGACCAAGTCTCATTCAAGTAAAAAAAAAATAACCACTTTAGATATTAAAATGATTAAAAAGCACACAGTGGTGTCTACAAGTAAAACATGGCAGCAAACCTGGAATGTGTAATACTGCAGCTTTGACTCTTCAGTCCATTCAAATGTCTTTTTCCAGATCCTTCACATTATAAATGTAGAAAAAACTGATGATGCCCCATCACAAAGGATGATATTTCAAAAGGTTCTGTTTGCAGAAAAATTGTTTTAAATTCTCACAACTCGGGAGATAGCCCCAACTCATACCTAAAGTAGGGCTGAGCTTTCTCGTAGCTTTTGTTAGGGGGACTTCTGTGAGTGTTTTTGAGAGGCCATCAGTAAATGAAGGTCAAGAATGCTTTGCTTCTGGACAAGTTCTTTGGTCTCAATATACCTGCTCAGTGTGGGCCTGAATGGTGCATTGCTGAAAGAGTAATAGTTTGCTTTTGGCGAGGATAAGATCGTAGGCAAGGCAGTGCTAAAGGAGAGGCATGAAGACAGCAGCAAGTCCTCACTGGCTCTCCCTGAACTTACCTGTGGTGTCTGAGAGGATGGAGCTGCAGCAGGCATGAATTCAGGCAGTGGCAGTGGATAAGGTAGCAAGAGCTTCAGGATATCTGTCTGGTGGCACTGCCTTTGGCTCTTGCAGGCAGCTAAAAACCATCACCAAGGTGGGAAGAAGTGGCCCCACACACACCACGGGCATAGTGGAGGAAGAAGGCAGCCCAGTGGCCAGTCCTCCTTCCTCTCTGACACAGCCTATTCCTCCTCCAGATGGGAGGGAGAGGAGGATGCCAGGGCAGAGAGCTGGCATGGGGAATGAGTGAGAGACCGTGGAATAGCAGCTAAAAGACAACACCAAAAGAGCTGCCTCTCTGAGAGATCTTATGATATTTAAACTCACATCCTAATAGAGATAAAAACGTTCTTTTATCTGAACTCTACTTGAAAATCTGTAGAAGGCAGAGCAATATGTGGCAGCTAAACAGCAGCATTATCAAGTGATACCATAAAATAGCAAAACTTGGTAAACATTTGGTCTCATACAAAAAAAAGTATTCATTTTATTAAAAAAAACCCCCAACCCTGCTGAAATAATGTTAAGGAGCTAAAATTATACTACATAGAACAAAAGACTGCATCTTCTATGTAAACACAAGTATTTAAAAAAAAAAATAAAATGTTAATTTCTTATTCCTTCAGTTTTCTTTACCAACTGTTCCTGTTGGGACTGTCCATTTTCTTAAGCAATGAGTTGCTGTTAATGCCAGAGAGGTTTTCACAGCCAGTACATTTCAGGTACTAACAATTGATTCATCTCCTGACAGAATTTTTAAGTACTGTTCTTCAATACACCACTGCTGCCCCTATAGTTATATTTTCTGTAAGATACTTAAAAATGAGCTGTGAAAGCCAACATTTCTACAGACAGAGAGAAAATAACAGGGGGGATGACACGCGTAACAAATATGGTAAAACTTGCTCTAATTTTTGAGGATTCATTTATTTGATTGGAAAAGAAAGCAACTATGAGAACATTGCACAGGATAGTATGGTGTGGTTTAGGGGTCCCCCCCCCCACCTTCTTCCAGAATTGAAAAATAGACTAAACAGCACTGCTTTAATGTGTTTGGGCTAATTTCATGCCTCCTGTTTCTAGGAGTGTAGCTCTAAGAGTTACACTCGCTTCAGTGTCATCCTTTCTGTATTTATCTAATCACTATTAACTAGAACCTAAATAGAGTTTAATTGAACTCTGTGAAGTCTGGTATTTATTATTGCTATATCCAACTACTTTTCATCTTCATTTACTTTATAAACATTTAATAGCCAAGAAGATACCTTATGAATTTAAAATGAAAGTATTACTGGAAGTTGTTTGGCTAAAAAAATCCAATGTGCTGCAACACTGAAAGATTATGCAAGGTGATCCAATACTAGATCAGGTGTCCCCCCCCCCCCAAAAAAAAATGGGATATGCCTCCATGACATTTCTGTCTTACCAATCAATTCCTAAAAACAATTGAAGTATCTAATGTGAGAGTGAGTTTTGGGTTTAGTTAGTGTGAACTTGAAGTGCTTTGAAGCCAATGCACAGTATACGTGGCCATTTATGACTTACCAATCACTATCATTTCTTGTTTACTGGAAGATTCTATTAAATATATACATGAAATTCCAAAATGTTAATTTGTCTTGTTCAATACTTGAAAGCAAAGCATTAGGGGAGAAAAAAAAAAAATAATCACAACACTGGATCTTTCTACATTTTGTTAAAACCATTGAGTGAACCACGGGTAATATCCATCCCCTCTTAGGCAATCATTTAATCCAATTTTGGCAACTGAAACAATCTAGCAACTTTAAAAAGGACAGCATAATAAGCTCCATAGCCTAGGGGAAAAAAAAAAAAAAGGCAGTGAACTTCAGTTTGCTTATTTTATTGACTGCAGTACCTGTAATGCTTTAGGTGGAAGAGGTGTTGGAAAATTTTGTTGCTTAAGGTCTTCCATAATACATCAGAAGAAACCTTAACACACCCTTGCTGACCAGCTGCTCTTATCTTCTGTTGAGCATTTGCAGTCTGAAAGCAGAAACAAGCCATACAATTGTTGTTTGTATAGAAACAGTTTTTCTATTTTACTCCATTTTATCTAAGAAGATTAACCCTTGATTCCTGGAGAAGTGATGGAGCAGCTCATCCTGGAAACCAATTCCAGGCACATTAAGGATGAGAACGCTTACTTGCACCACACAAAGCCAGTTTGTCACATCTGCATTCTCAGCTAAAAGGCACTCGGGTAGCACTGAAACTGAGCTCCCACTAGCCCAAAGTGCTCTGTAAAGCACTTTGCAAAAGAAAATGCAGCAGCAGTTGCCAACAGCCCAACACCTACAAGTTCACCTACAAGTTCCCAGTGACATACTGACCTCTGTTCTACATTTTGGACACCAGCATGGATGTCTGTCCTGGAGACCTGCTGGAAGCACTGTCTGTTCCAAGCCTCTGTAAACTGGCTGCAACTACAACCCCAGCAATACCTGGACTTGTCAGTGTCCCTGTGGAAAGAGGTGTCTCCCAAGTCTGTCAAGCCCCAGTTTTCAGAGTTCATTGCTAAACCTTGAGAATGATGATGATATCACTAAATTTCTGCTGGTGGTCTGCAAGACCATGCATTAGATAACCAAAAGAGTTACTACACTCTTAACATAGTCACAGGTAGTCTGGGGAGTGGAGAACACCAGGTGAGATTACTGAGTGCTGCCCACAGTTTTTCCTCTATTAGAGGAGGTAGGTAGACGATGGCACTGTGGACTGAACACTCCCATGCCCATTGCAGTCTTTCCCACAGTTGAAGGTACTTAACCACTGACTTTCAGCAATCAAGGACAGCAAAATTCCATGTAGAATGACCCTAGAAAGACTTTGAATGCAAGTCTCTGCAAGACTGTTTTGTGAATGTTACTGTTCTTCCTGTGCTCTAAGCACTCTTAGAAGCTCATCTCCTAGGCTCAAAATATTTTGCGAGCTACAAGGAATCCATCTTGGCCACATTCCCTGCCAGGATGTCATATTCTGCAGTTCTCATAGGGTGCAAGATGCTGATGATCTGATCCATCCCCTTTCACAACAGCACCACCACAACCACCTTAAGCAGGGTCTGGAAGGCCTTCTTGTTGCCCTGACGTGGCTGTGCATGGCCAAAGATGGGAACAACGCTGACTGCATGGTGTGAAGAGCAGAAGTGCCAAACATCATGGTCTGGGAAAGTAAACATTGAGGAGGGGGAAGAACTTCCACACCATCATCCTGGCATAGTGATTATTGAAATGGACACTGGCATCTTCCTTGCTTGGACAACGGAAGCACATCATGAGAGCACAAGACCTGCTAGAGAGGTTTGCCTGCTATGGCAGAACACAAGTCACTGCCTACTTGAGATGGACCTGCTCCAAACCAAAGAACATTTAACACCAAAATGAATACTCTCAGCAGCCTATTGTGGGGATGTGAGGAGCTCTGCAAAAGGTTTCAGTGCAACTGATTGCTTCAATTAATACAAAAAAGTTCATACTGCAACAGGGTATTGTATATACATAAAAGCCAACATCCTTTTATGTTATAATGTTGAAATAAAAAAATTATTTCTTACCCAGATTTTCCTGATGATTTTTTTTCAGTATATTTTCTGGTTTTCTGCAGCGGTCCTGGAGAAGTCTCTGCAGATCATTATTTTAAAAATTTATTGGCCATAAAAGAAAATAATCTACCTAAATTCAACATAAAACCCATAAATGTAATGATAAAAGATATCGATACAAAGAGTTGTACGTATTATCATTCTCAGGTTATACTACAAATCACTGTTAAAATAACTTTATGAAACATCTTCTAAACATAGACTGAGTATGGGGCCATGATTATTGGTAGCAATATGTGCTAGCAAACATATTATATGGTATCCTGTTTTAGGGATGTGGTGGCGTTGATTTTAAGGCTGAATCAACAATGGGGAAGTCATACGGAACAAAAAAAACATAGAAAGCTTGATGTTTTGTCTAAATGGACTTAAAGAAAAGATAAAGAAGTTGGAATAAATCTTAAAATCTAAGATTAAAGGTTATGGAGTCCTTTATGTTATAGAAGGAACCTCACACCCAGACCGCATATTTTAGGTCTATGTAGATAGCTCTGAGGATTGCTAATTGAAAAGACTAAGAAGTGTCTCCTGAAGACTCACGTTAAAACCTCTGTGTATACACATGGCACAACGGATCAGGATACTGACTTGGAAAGCCATTCAATATCAACTACATCCACTTAGAAATTTTTGACCCTTCTCATTTGTAGCAAGGGTTATACAGAAATGAGTTTAGGATTTCAAGTCAAGGCCTGGACTTGTAAAAAAAAAAACCAAAAAACCAAAATTAAAACTAACTTTATTATTCTATGAGAAAACTGCATTCCAAAGTCTCAGATTTGCTTTAAAAATGGCACCCCCATTTCAAATACGTCAGAGTGTTGTAAGAAAAATATGAATACAGCTAAATGAACTCTTTACCTGGGGAGGGTTCATCTGCACTTGCACCTTCTTGTGCTCTCTTCTGAAGCAACACTGCAGGAGTTGTTAAGGTTGGGGGGTTTCTCTGAGTCACTGGTTTCTTGTCCTGGTAAAAAGAAGATGCACAATCCACACTCAACACTAGCAAGCAAGTTATGGAGCCCAGTGAAAACTCCAAATCACTGTTGAAGCAATACTAGGAAGGAACAGAAGAAAGGTGCAGCCCCTCCCATTTGGAAGCTATTTTTCCTGCCCAAAATAGGTATAGGAGTAATAAGATTTTCAAACATCATTAAAAAAAAAGGAGAGGAGAGGAGAGGAGAGGAGAGGAGAGGAGAGGAGAGGAGAGAAAAAGAGAAAAAGGAAAAAGAAAAGGGAAGGGAAAAAGAAAAATCAGTACTTTTCTAAAGGAACCGTTTACTTTTTTTGTTGTTTTTTTTTTTTTGTTTTTTTTTTTGGTCCCCTATAATAAAATAGGAGCTCACTTCAAGAGACTGACAATTATCTTCACTTTTCTGATTCCTGAAAAGGGGCTTAGCCCTTTGGCCTTGAGTCTAGCAACCAGGGAATAAATCAGCTCGATATTTGCAGGCAACAGCAAACGTGCCAACAGCAGGAAGCCCTGATGAACAGGAAGAGCTTTACGTACTGTAAAAGCTGCCAGGTTTCTGCTTCCCTCCAGCTGTTACCCTGGAATCCAATAGCAGAAAAGTCAAGAAATTGTTGTCCAACTTTTTCATAGTACCATTTTCCTACACTTTTTATATCAGACAAAGGGCTCCAGTTTCAGGGAACTCCTAGCTTATATTCAGTATGTATCTTGTCTTAAGCATTTACATTAATATAGGTCTTTAATGACCACAAACTACAATTTGGCAAAACTGCCTACAGGACAAGGCAACTGTGACTGTGTTTGCTTACCAAAGCCTGTCTGGTGGTTGTTGCAGCAAAGGCATGGCGGTCAGCTTGTTCTTCACAAAACCTGATGTGCCTCTGTGCTGCAGCCTCATTAAATCTTCGTGAGCAGTGTGGACACTGAATATAGTCTGACCATAAAAAAAGGAAAAATTTGTGTCACCATTTATACACTACAGGAGAAGAATTGCTCTGATTTACTAGAGCACTCAACATGCAGTTCAAAACCTGTCTCCATCAGCAAGTGACCATGCTGAGTTCCCATCAGTTCCCAAACTATAAACTTAGGAGAACTGTGTGAACCTCGTCTAGGAAAAGCACTTGGGATCCTAAAATACATGCTTACGGTATTATAACCCAACAAACAGTAATTGTTTTCAGAAATAAATCCCTGGGGATTAATAAAAGCAGATTTTATTATTTTTGCCTTGTTCCCATCCCTAACTTCACAATTAATGAGTCTGCAGAAAAAGCAGTATTATAAAATTTCTAGCCTAGTCAAACCCAATGATTTTTAAGGCTGCTTTTGAAGATTGGTCATTCAGATTGCTCACTGGCAAAACTCTGCTGAAGAACTTGTGCCCTGCCATCTGAGGCACATCCAGGAACCAGGTTTCTGGGTGTGAAGCAGCATTGTGAAGAACACACTGCAGTGCTTCTAGAGTCATTTTTGACAGTGTTACAGTTCTGATTCTGTGAAAAGCTAGCTATTCAGTGACATTTATTGCTGGTGCAGTCCTACTCATTGCAAAGAACAGTCAGTGTTCAGGGTCAGCGCAATCACATTCAGCCTTCACACTGCCCTTGCCATTCTCAGGCCCTTCCTCCCTGCCCAGAGCCTTTCACAAAAGCAGCCCAAGTGTCCTTATCCTAATAGTGCAGATACAGCACCTTTGCAAATTGTTTATCTTGATAACAGCCCAGAAAAGAGGGCCTGAGCAGTGACCAAATGCCAGCTCCAGATCATCAGTGTGGGCAAAATGGCTCTGAATGCAGGGGAGGGGAGGACATGACAGGGCAGTTACCAGGCTCTGAGTGGGTTAGATGGAGGATCTGGCACTTCAGGGTAGAACAGGGCACTTTGGACTCTATTTGGAGGAGTAGAGACAGAAGGGAAATATCTCTCCCCCACAGATCCGTGTCCTTTCTCTCCAGTCCTGTAGTACGGGATATGCATCTTCACTAGGCTCCTCAGCAATCTGTCTTTCCCGAAAAGCAGTTCTCCAGTTCTTTTTTCTATAACTGCTACTTCTCTTGCACGACTTGGTTTCCTCCATGAGGCAGAAGGAAAGGGAGGGGTCTGCTCTTCGAGTCAGTAGAGTCAGACAACAGACAATAGAATCATTAAAGAGTTCAGCAGTGGAAATTCAGAGAGGAGTTTGACCCCAATCAAGGAAGGAAGATGTGTCCTGATGCTTATACTACATCGCTGTCATCTAGAAGAGGAGAAAGGCTGGAATCACAGCAGCTGGTTTTGCTATCAGTCATGAATTCTTGCTTTGGAAATGAGCCCAGAGAGCTCCCCCTTCCTTCTCGCCCCCTCCGCCTTCCTAATGCAGGCATGACTCCACTGTGACGCTTTCCAAGATTGCTCTTGTGTTTCATAAATCACATATCATGAGAAATATAGGCTGTATGTACATCTTTGGGGATTCGTAACTTCTAACACAGTGAGCTCTGTGCAGAGACCACACCTGGTATTAGTAGTAAACCAGTCCTGTCTTTTTCTAAATGACTTCCCCTACCTGCACAGTTGGGTGGGGAAGGCTACAGTGAAAAAGCCACCACATGGGAGTGGGGAAGCCCACGTGCACTACAGTTGTTTCAGATGCTGAGGGGATGTATTTCACCATGTGTTACACCGTGGTGCAGCCTGTGCTAGAACACAGGCTTTCCAACTCTTCTTCCAAAGCATTGTCTAATATCAGACCCCAAACTTGCTGCCTTTAGACTTGAAAGGTACAGCTAGTTTTCTCTTCCTTCCCACCACCTCTGCATTGCACTCCTGAGCAATTCAAGCCAAGAAATACTGCTTTAAACCAGAGAGTATGGAGGGAATTTATGTTGTTTTGTGCAGGGGAGCGCAGAACTGAAGCCCAGCTGTAGATAATAGGAGGTCGCTGCTTTACGAAAGATCAGCACAAGAACAGTAATAAGACAAAGTAGACAACAAACCTGGATTGATGCTTGGTGGGGGAGGAGGTGGAAGAGGGTGGCCTTCCTTTAGAGCTTTTGTGACTTGCTTGGCTGACCAAATAGTATTAATAAAATCCTCATGGTGCTGCCTCCAGTTAGATTTCTTCCCTGGCTGCTGTTTCTGTAATGGAAATAAAAAAAACCAAAAACTGTATTTCTCCCTTGCAAGGGACAAAGAACCATCATAGAGTGAGGGTTCTTCCTCTCTGAGGGAAAGGAAAAAATGTTACAAACAAAAGAAATTTGCTTTTTTATGAAAGGCATAGGAAAGCTGATTTAGTCCTCTGCTGTCCATTGATGTCACCAGAAGATGGATAAAAGAACAGTGCGATCCAAACAAAGCACTCTGGTCATGACAGACCAAAGGGCATTTAAAAGGGAATAGAAAAGACACTATGACCAATACCTTCCCTTCTCCTCTACTTGTCATATCCTAATTTGTGATTCAAACCTTTGTGAACTTGTTTCTTTCCACAACTGATTTTTAAAGGACATTTTACAATGGCAGTCTGCATAGATACCAAATTAGCAGGGATTTGGCAACTCTGAGTAAAATCATGCACATGCATATCTGTGTGTATTCTCCTCAACACTGGATGAAAAAAAAATTTGTTCTAGTAAGAGCTTAAGCCTCTTTCCCTCCAGCTCTGTAAATAAGTTCAATTTCAATACATTTTTAAACCCCTGAGTTCAATGGCAGTGAATCTCTGTAGCTTCATCTGTGGAGGATGTGGGGTTACTGACAGCTCTCAGGTTCAGTCTGAGTCATTCCTGCACCAACCATCTCAGATCACGCTCTCCTTAGGTTTAAGTGAAAAGGAAGCTGTCAGAGACTCACATAGTCTTTAAAATACATACACAAATATTTCCTAGAAGAGCAGAGACACTTACGTGCCCAGAGTAGTCACGAAACCTACTGGTTTGGCTTCTGAATGGAGAAATATTCTCAAACACTAGCAGCACAGGGAGGGGGAGGAAAGAATTTGGCACCAGGTCAAGTACATATGTGAGACTCATCCACAACATCCAGGCTTTGTCCTCAGAGGAAACAATAGCGTTACTGAATGAAAGACTTCATATGGAGGTAACACACGCTTCAGTTTTAACTATACCTTTTGTGGGGGCTGCTTCTTCACAGTGGTGATTTCTGTTCCCCGCAGTCTCTGTTTCAAAGAGCTGAAAGGCTTGCGCTTCTTGTTGAAGACTTTCTTGCATATTGGATCATGTCTCAGCTGGGATGCAAAGAAAAACAGTCATTTATGGTTTGAAGTCATGCTTTGCTAATGATGCTTCCTTACTTAGGCTTCAAAATTACTTCTATTCAGGAGCAGGGAGCTGAAGCAGTATTTATTTTGGGATCAATTTAACTCCTGAAGGAGTTCAGCAAAGCTTTAAAGAGCTGTCCAAGTACAGCTGCAGTTTGACACAAATAAGAAATAGAAGCCATTTCCAGTTTGTTGTGCTCAAGGCACATGTTGGAAGCCAGCACAAAGGACTTGTAGAGAAGAACAGACTGGGTCTGTGCGCAGGAATAGTCCCATTGGACTCCCTCACCACCACACTTGGTTTTCTTTCTTTCTTGGTTAAGAAGAATAGACTGATCTTGTTCAAGGGGCTGATATTTACATTATTAGTTGTTTGAATTTAGATACGTATGCCAGACCATGGGCTCCTCTGACCAACAGAAGCACTTTACATCTCACCAACAACACTGAAACAGCAACAGCCCCGGGCTGAAAGGGAGCAGCTGCTTACCAGCACACACAACTTGTCAACTCAAAAGGAAAAGTAGGGCTAACACTTGCAGCTGAAAGCACAGGGAAATTTTAGGTAGGTAGATAGATGCCTAGTGCTGAATTTGTAGAGGAGCCATGCCCCGCAAGAAAGAAGGTTTTAAGGTTCCAAAGTCTCTCAGGTTTTAGCATCAACCTCACTCTCCTGCAGCAGGATGGGCAATCCACTTTGTGAGGAACACTGTGAAAGCAAAGACCAAACTGTATCCTCTCTCTTGTACTGTGGATCACACCTATTTGAGTCCGTCCACAACCAGAAAACTGAAGACCCTATTCCTAGCTTCCTTTGCTTACTCCCTCTTTCTAGTTCTCAGTTATTCTTCCGGATCCTCTCATTCATTTCTCTATGCCATCCACCGTCTTCCCATAGAAGTTAAGCAGCGGCCTGAGCAAGGCATTTTGGTTACAGCTCAGCTGGGCTAAAAAGCACCTCATTCTCCTACAACACACATTTCTAAAGTTTTGTGTCCTTTTGAACCTTTCTACTTGTGTGCTTCAGGCCCTTATCTTCTGTTTCTAGACATTTTTGACAGCAAACTTGAGAGGAGGATTCCTTTGCAGGATCAAGAGGGCAGACAATACCTGTCTTCCTCATCAAAAAGCGTATTAGTCCTGCATCACCAGGGCACAGAGAGGCATTACAAGACTTGTATCTCATGCTAATCATAGCGACAAGTAACTTCCAGTCTTCCTCAAAACACAGATAGCTGTCTTTTCAAATGATTTTGCTAGATTAAACTATATCATGTTATTCATGTAACCGAAGAGAGATACCAAACACAGGATTAGTAACACGGGGTCGTTCCACCTTTGAGTGCTCACAGTCAACTCATCTTCCAGTGTATTTTTCTTGTAATTTTCTTTTTTTCTAAATTAGTTTTTAGTTCTATTGTGAGGCTGATCTGATCTACCACAGAGGCTTAGGGGCAGTAATGCAAACTGAGGAGGGAAGGGGTGCATGCAGAGCCCTCCCCTTACAGGAAAGTGCTGCATTTGGGTTGTGCCAGGCAAAGTGTGCAGCCACCCATTTAGTTTGTAATCCAGGGATCAGGGAGGTCAGGGGGAATCTTTTCATTCACTTCAGCAGCCTTTGGAACAGAGCCTGGTGCCCACATTATGCTGTCAAAGGGACTAGTTATCAGATGGTTTATTAGTCTATTTTTCCCAGGAAGCCTGAAATAACAAATTCTCCCTAGAAACCTGAAACACAAAGGAAGCTTCAGGTTAGTGATTTACATCTCACCGAAAGATAATAATTTAAACACAATATATAGCAAACATCTGATTTTGGACAAGCAGGAAAATTAAGATAGTGCAAGATTGCAGATTAAGTCACATTCATTCATTTTCCAATCAAGTACACAAACGAAAGCAGTTATTGGATCATTTGCTCTTTTAAACATGTGTTCGACCCATTTCTCTACTAGCAGCCATCTTCTCCTTCCCCAGTGCTCACCACCCTTTTCAGCTAAATGCATTGACACTCCTATTAAAAAAAAAAAAAACAACAGTGTTTACCAGAACATCTTGTGTAAAACGTCTTCCACAGGTTGTACAAGGAGTCAGATCTTGACTTCGGGCAGCTGTGTAAAATTCAAACCATGCAAGAGTCTCAGTCAGGCAGTACAGGACACAGCTTGACTACAGCAGAGTCAGCGTTTGGACTGACATTGCTCAAACAGTATTTTATTGTCAGAAAGGAAAATCTACAACCATGTGTCAGGGCTCCGTTTTGCAGAACTACCTTATTTATCTCATTCCTGTGAAGCACAAGCTCTCCTTGGCTACAACAGACAGCTTTTTGTTTTCCACATGACTGCTCAGGTATGGCCTTTCACAATGACATCACGGTTGGGCGAAGAGAGGATGGAAGAATAATGTTCATCAGGGAGGGGGGCTGGGAAAAAAAAAGCGGGTGATCAGCACCCAGATTCATTCCATTTCATTTGCAAGTCATCAGGAGCCGGTGATGCCCAGTAACAGCACAGAGTAAAACCATAGCTGCTCCAGAAAGTAGCAGGTGTGTCACAGTGTGACACGACCTTCATTCTTAAACAGAATGTTTCCATGGCATGCTAAACAGGATACCAAGATCATCTTACTTTGTAGATGTCAAATATGTGATTTTTAATTATTTTTTTTCAGTTTTAAATCAATAACTTTTTGAAAAAATAGGTTTTTCAGTTACATGGAAAGTAGTTCTAAGCCTTCCAATAGCAGTCACGTATTTTCATTTCAGTGCAGGGACATCACTTGTATCAAAAAAACCCCAGGTTTTAAGAAACTTGAACAATAACAAAGAGTCCTTTTCATGAGACTTGTAACCAACAGAGAGGGAAAGGCTTCTCCTTCAAATGTTTCTTACCTGCCCTTGCTGAAACAAAAGAAATCCTTGTCTTGCTGAGCAGAAGCAGATGTGTCACTGCTTTTATCTCTTACCTTCAGATTTTACCACACTCCAGGGCACAGAGCTGAGGTTACTACAGTGTTTCACTGATTACAAGTGTAGGGGAACAAAGCAATTCTATAACCTTTTTGACTCTGTTGCCTCTGTTTTAATGTCTTTCCGCTTTTGTGCCCACGCAACATCTTTCTGAGTGCCTGTGCTTAGCCTGGACTATACTCTTCCTTTCAAGTGTCTGCCTTCCTTCACCATCCCTTTTATTTTGTTCTCATACCTTCAAGGTTTTGACTGATATAGCTTTTTTTTTATAAAAAAAAAAAAAAAAAAAACCCACAAAAATTGGTACATGCACAGAATCACTGAATCAGCAATGAGAAGTCAGGCAAAAGGACAGTTTACCAGAGAATATTTGTTACTTGAGATACGTATAATACCAGATGAGTTAAGTACTAGTAAAGTACACATGCGTTGCCTTTAGTAAAAGATCTTCCTTTACACTGAATCACAAAAATCACACTCCACCCAAACCACTGAACATCTGTTACTCACTTGTTCCATTTAATTCCTTTCCTGGTATCTGATTCATCTCAATAGAATGGTTTCTCAAATTTCCTCTTCTGCATTGCTGTCAGGAGTCTTGAGTACAAGGTGATCGACCTCCACGACTCAAAAGCTCACAATTCCAAGTTTCCATGTTACGGAATTAAGGGTTATGACACAAGCAGATACCCTGCTTAAGACTGTGAAACATCTGAAAACTAGTGCAGGTATCAGTCAAATGAAAACCCTGAGACTCATTCTAACCTTACGGATTTCTACTGATGTGATTTACACAGACTTGAGCAATTTTAGAAAATGAAGGCTTAAATGTGAACAGTGCCTTGACACTTCTATTTTCTGAGCAGTGACTAAGATACTTCTAGACTAAAATCCCTGTTTATTCTCTTCTCCCTGTTAGTTTACCAATTAAAATATATTATAAAAACTTTCTTCCAATAAAAACAAGTAATTTAAATAGTTTCTCTAATTAAAAGGCTTCATTGGTCCTTCGATTAGCTTGCCTCCATCTTGTATTCACAAAACTATTTAAAGGTATATTTAAGATGCTTTGAATTTAGTAGTAAATCTAGACACTACTGATGTGTTGGTTACCGTGTTCCTTACCTGTGAAATGGTTAACTTTTCACCCAAAGGCAGAAGAGTGCTCAGTCTAGAGTTGTAAAGATGTAAAGCTAAGGGGGTTTTGTGAATACAGAAAGATTCAGGACCGACCACAAATCCTACTCATTTAATTTAAATGAATGGACTGGTCACTATCAGAATAACCCACAGGCACAGAAATTTAAGATCACGACAAGCCTAAAGATACTGGCCCTCTGCTCATCTTCAGAAAGTCCTTGCAGCAATTTCCGTGAGTCATAAGTTTGTCTTTCAATGAAACCAACCTGAATGCAAGAGCCAAAGAATAATACTTCAGGAAAATCAAGACAACAGCTATCTTGCAACATAGAGTATTAGAATTTCTAAGTGCTGTTTTGTTTGCCATACTAGTCTGACAGTACTTTCAACAAAACTGATTTCAACAGCAACGGTAAAGGTCACTGATTACTGCAACACTTGTTGTGACACATTTTATTTGCTAAGAAAGGTAAAACTGAGGTTAGGTAACAGGCATGTCTACCTACATGGCTTTTGAGACACCTTGGTTTACAAAAGGGTGTTTTACATTTTTTGTAATAGTATCCAAACAATAAATAACCAACCCAGAAAATACCTAAGGAGTGTGTGAACACTCCTTGACTTACAAGTGTGCTATACCAAGGCACCATATTCAACAGTCAGTATAAGGGAGAGAAGACATAAATGGATATATTGCTTTGTAAACTGAAATAATTTAATAAAAGAATCTAATGAGATCAAATCTGTAGGATTCTGATCATTTGTTGAATACATTCAACAAATATATATAAAAAATTTTATCCAGTGATAGTAAGAAAAATATTTTTTTTGGTAATTTTAACACATTTCTACTGCAAGGAAACTTTGCAACAGTTGTCATGTCACTCATGACAGAAGAGACATCGCTAACACACTGGTTTAGGTAGAGCTTCTTATCAGAAAGAATGACAAGTTACTGGTTCTTGTTACAGTAATATCTGAATAACCCTTCGTGTAGGAGTGGCAAAGCTATGAGTTAGCAGTTCCCTTCTCAATGCAAATGAAAACTTCAGGGTGTTTCCACACCAAGTTCCTCAGTTTCATCAAGACAGCTTCAATCCTTGAACATTTTGTTTCAGGTTCAGCAACTCTTTTTCTTGCCTTGTTTTCTCCAATTTGAAGGCTAGCTTGTTCGCTTTCTTCTCCATTCTGCGTTCCTGTGCATATGAATAAGTACAAATTTACAAAATAAGCGTAACACGAAAAAAGAAATCATTCTTGTTAACAGTTCTACATCAGGAAAGCAGCATAACGATATTATTTACGGCACTAATTATTAATAGTCAAATTAATATGTGTACCATGAGGATTATCATATTTAATTAGCTGAAGTTTCTAATATGCAGACAATTTCTGTTCCTAAAATGAGTATATCATTGTGGCCAATAAGGTTTTCCACATTTCTGTGAGAGAGTTTTCACTTTGTGTGATCTGAAACATCACAACTGTTTTCTTGTTTTCCCCAGATAACACAGAAATATGAAGCTTCCTTCCAAAGTTATATATGTAATAGAGGCCATAATAACAGATCAAAATTTCCATATAGGAAATTAGGATGACAAAATTATGAGGTTAACTTTCTTTCCAGTAGATTTTTATTTTTTAAAAGCAGCAATAATTAGTCACAGAATCACTCAGGTTGGAAAAGATCCTTGGGATCATCATGTCCAACCATTAGCCCTACTCTGCAAGTTCACCCCTAGACCATAGTCGTTTGAGACCAGCGAGTCTCTCCCATTGATTTCTGACACAAGAACAAAATGAGCTTTAAAAGCAGTCTATAAGACAGAACTGAGATAACATAACATGGTTTTGCAGGGTTTTATTTCAAACGAGGCACACCTTTCGCTCCTCTTTTATTGCCTGTTTTCTAGCTTTGCGATCCTCTTTGCTCTCGTCTTTGGAACGGGGCTGCGTTGATGCTCTGGGAAGGTCACTGCCATTAATCATCTGCATGCGTTCAATCTGCTTAGCGGTAAGACCCTTCTGAGGCAAGACGTGTAGTGGAATCCCAGTCTTCTGGGAAATTTTTATTGGTTTGGGCTAAAATAGAGAGTGCACATGTATTAATGGCCCCCTACCCTTCTCTCCAAGAAATGTACATCACACTGCCTTATCAGTATAAAAACCATCAGATGCAGATTTAACTGTAATAAACATCGAAGTTTCCTCATACTATTTTCTTCACTCAGAAGAATTCATTTTAATCCCAAAGTAAGAAATCAAACACACCTGTGAGCAGAATCTGGCTTCCCAGACCTTTTATTTAAGTATTACTGAAAAAAAACCCCATGAACTTAAGTATGCACTTAATATTCCTTCATAAGCTTTCAAGAAAAAGATTTCCTTTTAAAATCTCACCCATCTGGAACATCAAGGTGTGCTCTAATAATGGGGAATGTCTGGAAGGCCAAAGAACTAGAATAAACTGTTTCAAACTGTAGAAGGGAAACAGAAGCCTATTTTCAGGAAAAAAAACCAACCAAAAACCCAAAAACTAAGATGTGGTTGTGAGACACAGATTATGCAAATGTCTATCACAGGTAACAAGAAAACTTCCTTGTTCTCTACATTTCTGCTTAGCTATTACAGAAATTTTGAACTTACGGAAGTTTCCCTCTAATTGAGAAAAATATAATCAAGCCCTTCTTCAATGAAGAAGTAATACCAGCAGCTAACACCCTCCCCAACCCTCCTTTCTGTTCCCTCCTCCTTTTAAAAACAGATATCCATTGAGAAAAGAATCACTTCTGTCTTGAGTTTTTCTAGGCTGTTAGACAGAATGCTTAATGATTTTACCTTTGATGGCTCCTTAATAAGCGTTGGGTGATTATATAAGTTTGAATATGTACCTAGGTCACAAAGAAAGAAAAAAGAAGAAAAAAAAGTAGTGAAGAAAGGCTTGCAAGTAGAAATTAGGTAAATCTATTATTAATTTTACTACTACTTAGTCTTTTTAGATATGAAATTGCAAGAATTAAGTTATCCACACAAAAGTAGTAGTTTTATCTCCGGAAGCATAAACCATTTTACCTAAAGCACTGCTGGAAATGCTCTGACATAGCCTATCATTTACCTCAAAATCCTAGAAACAAACAATTCCAAAATACTTACTCAAAATGGATTCGCAATCCCACTTTTCTTTTGGCTCCTCAATAACGACAGCTACTATCTCTTCCTTTTCTTCCTCACTTTCTGCATTCTCAGGAGAGTCTAAATCTTCACCAGGTTCAAGAGCATCCAATTTCACACAACTTTGAATAAGTTCAGAGGAAAAAAAAACCAAACAGGTTTATCTCTTCTTGAAAACATGCAATTATGTAAACCCAGTCTCCCCTTAAAAAAAACCACAACAAAACTGAAACAACAAAAGCTACAACCAAATGAAACTTGCAGCAAAAAATAAGTCTCCTTAAGTAAGCATCACCAAAACATTAGCAGAAGAGACACAGTCGAAAAAAAGAAATATTTCTCCGTTTTGAAAGTATGTGGCACACAGAATTTGTGACCGGAGGGTGGGAAAAGATGAAGATATATTTTTTAGTCTCTAAGCAAGGCAGGTCTAGAGGGGATTATGTACTCTGCAACTGACCAGTCATCTTTCACTACAAGGGACACATTACCTTATCTTTCAATCAGGAACCACAAGAGTAATGGGAGAACATTTAACCACTTAACTTTGGGATGATATCACCTTTAAGACAAAGTGAATATACTGTGGATTTGCAGCCTTACATTGACACTGAGTTGCTTTATAAGCACTGATTTTTGCAGTGCTCTAAACACTGGTACCCATGCAACAGTCACTTGTGAATTTATTACCATGTAACTGGGTATGCAGTGGAACCAGCTGCATACCAGCAGAAGAGAATATACTTGGCTACAGTCTGATAAAAAACAAAAGTATAGGTGTAAGGAGAAAGGTAAATTTTGCTAAAAAGGGAAAGGAAGAACATCTGTAGGTATTACTTACACTAAATTCAATACAATTATACAAAAGGAACATCATCTCACATAAATGAACAAAATGCCTCCACTTAGTTTTATCATCTCGTAAGTTGTCTGACATTCGGTGACTAAAAAAAAAAAAAAAACAAACCAAAAAAACCCCTGCTTTTATTATGGGATGTAATCCAATTTGGAGTACATGAACTGGAAACAATATACCCAAACTTCTAATATAAACACAGGATTACATAACTACTTATGTGAAGCAGTACTTCTGGGAATACATACTTCTTTGCTTTCTCTTTGTAGTAATCATTCAGGACTTCCTGCAACCGAGCATTGTCTGTGTTAATATAGCCTTCTAACTCCACGTTGTCCAAGGCTCCAATTTCATCTTCATCAAATTGCTCAAAAAACTAAAATAAACAAGTGGGTATCTGTAATAGATTGAATTTGTCATGCAACTTCTTGATAGCTTACAGAAGATCTACACATTTGCCCCTTTCTCCTGTCCCCTCTCATATGCTGAACAACTGCCAAACACATTTGCAGTAGGATTTCCTCCTTACTGTCAATATTCTTTCAGCACGGGAGTCACAAAGTTATCTTTTAATAATATATAAAACAGCTTCTGGAAAATGTTTCTTATTCTGATGCATTACTTCAACCTGTACATTCAAAAGCATCAGTCAGGACAAAAGTTACACCACATTTTCACTGCTCTGACATCACTTCCTTAACGTGTAATTGGCCCAGTGGGGAGAAAGGGTGAAAGAAGTGGGTCTTTACCTGGCATTTGTACATGATTTGCTGTGTTGAACTGAGCCTCTCAGACAAAAGCATAACACCAACTGTGAATGCTCATTATAGTGTTTGGAGTAATTTTGTTTTAACTATATGTGTTAGGCCTTTTAATAGCAATTAACACTCTAACCTTTTTAACACAAGCCTCTTAACACACACAATATTAAATGTGGAGTGTGTGCAAAGAACGGCTGTTTGATGCCCTGACTCCTGAAGGCAGTAAGAATTTGCACAGGCATACAAGACACCATCTTATGAGATGAATTAAAACACAAACAAGCATTTAACACTCATGTGTTTAACAGTTACATTCTTGAGCTGCCTCACCTTCTCAAACCTGTCATCCAACAGGGTTAACTGTTCATTCCTTCTTATTACTGAAGATGTCATTGAATATTCTGTGAAACGACTCTTGGTTTCTTCTTGCATAAAAAGAAATTCTTTTGTCTGTCCATTAATGTCATCATCTGATAAAGGACCTTCTGAATCATAGTCTTTATCATCACTGTAACTATCCCTCTCATCACTATCATCTTCCACATCTTCCCATTCATTGTCATCCTCAGTATCCAATCCCCTGCACAGCAGCACAAAACAGTTTTAGACTAATACATGGACCTTTCCACAGCTCTGACCAATATTGGGTTATCTGAAATAATTTGGCAATAATAGATTTAAGTCTTGAGATGGAAAGATAAAAAGTGATTATTTTCAAGCCAGTAAAAGAAAAACAAGTTTAGCAGTAACGGTATTGCCCAAGTCAGCATAATACTAGTTTTGTCTAAAAGCTGGAAACATTTCTGATAACTGTTAGATCACACATCTGTGCACTGGAGTGAGGTTATGTTTACATTCAGGTAAACATTCTGTTAAAGCAGAATACTAGCTGTGCTTTTGAATATTAAAATTAGCAAAAATTCTCATTGTTCATAAAATTATGAGAATGATACCAAAAACTAAATAAATAATATGCACTGAGTTATCACAAGAAGCATTTGTGAAGGTTCTGGAACCACCCATTAGCTTTCATCAATATTATTACTGACGTATTTTAAATGTGATCAGTAGTAATATTTTAAATAGTTCCAAGAGTCCTATTATTCTATACATTGCATCAGTAAACAAATACATATAATCCACGAGCTCAAAGTAACAAATGAAACTCATCTCCTGGATAACACATGAAAATCTGACTTTGTAAGCTACAACCCACATAACACAAGGTAATACTTTTTTCAATTAACACACCGAAGCACTCAATTTGAAATCCAAAACCATTCTTGCATCCTCCAACACATGAAATAATAAACAACATCATTCCAATTCACAAACAGTTCTACAAAACTCCATCTACCCTTTTTGTGGTTCATTTGCTTGTAGAACAAAATCATCTTCCAGGACATTTTCTGGATTGTCAAAGTCAAAATCATCATCAAGAGCTGCAACGATATCAGGGTCAAAATCCAGCCGTGGTCCTAGAAAGTTAAAAAAACCAAACAACAAAACATAAATATGTAAGTTTCGCTGACATTACAAAGCTACTTTCCTGGATAAAACCCAATCCAGCTAGACTGTTAATTTGCACTAAGGAAAGATTAAACCTAAGAATCACAAAATTCCTCAATAATATTTGTAGATTTGGTACAAACCCAGGCAAGTCACTAGCCTCTTGTCAATTTTACTCATCCAGAAAAGAACAATCCTACAAAGCCTTGAGCTTCCATAAATGTATTTTAATATATTTTACTTGGAATATTGTAGAAGAAAAAATGCAAGTTAAGGTACAGTAAGATCAACTGCCAACCCTAGCTCCCACTCACTAAAATTCCTTACAGTACAAAAGGTCAGAAAGTATTTCTCTGCTGCAATTAATGTCTTCAGCATCCTTCTGTCAGGACAGAAAGAACTACCACAATTACTTCCTGTTACAAAATATTAAGATAGCTGGAAAGCAAACATTGAGTGCAAATATGTCTAGGTAACAAAAGCCTACTTACAGCCTGTAACACTGAAATAATACTAATGAAGGAAAGTAAACAGCACTCAGCATCTAGAAAGAAATTTTGAGAGTGAAAATCCAGTTCCAGGCTTGGATTTAAACAGATGGAGTAATAAATCAATAGTATCATCAATCTACAGTTTTCCCATTAGTAGTTTATACCTGCTACACAATAGTAAGAGCTCACAGATTCCACTCCCCCTAAAAAGCTATTATCAGTGAATCACAGAAACATTTCAAATTGAAACACAAATCTCTTACAGATAATTCTTTAAGTCTGCTATTGAGCCTGTTCTAAAAACCAAACCTAATATGAAATTATAATCAAAGCCATAATTACCATCTAGTACCTAGATGTTACAGAAAGGTAGAAAAAAAATAATGATACCTGAAACAGGAGCAGCTTTATTTAACAAGCCCACATCTTCTTCAAACTCTGTGGCAAATACTGAGGATGGCAACTTAATAGATGGAGCCTTAGAAAAAGAAGAAACAAAACCAACATCACAATATGCTCATTCTCAGTTTCTTGCTTGAGCTCACATTAACAAAAATGTGCAGATAGTCACGTGACCAAAAGAACCTGTTAGTCCTACTTAAATATTAAGACAAGCACTACTTTATTAGTGGCAAATTTTCAGGGTTATGCAATGAAAGCTAGGTAAAGCGTTGGCAGCATTCATTCTCACGTCAATATGCTCAAGGTGTAGAGAGAGTATTTTTGCATCTCTGAAGCTTTTTAGTGAACGTTCGTGCAGCAAGCACAATGAAATCTGTAATTGTTTTGTTTGTTTGGGAGAACACTAACACGCTTTTGAAATTACTCCTATAACGAAAGACTTATTAAAAGCTTACTAACATGCACATCTACAATAACTTTATATCTTACATGGTATCACCAAATTGTACCTGAAAGGTATTTCTGACTAAGCCATCAATTTCAACTAAAATTACAGTATTTTGCTAAATCAAACTGCCTCAATCAAAGTGACTGGCAACAGTCTACTTCATTGGTCAAAATAACTTATTTTATTGTGATCATGAAATTCCACAAGTTACGCCAGCAATTGAAAAATTTGGTTTTATTCCCTCTGGGTTCTGTTACACTCCACTTTAAAAATATGGTGTACTGGTAACACAACCTAGTTTCTTCGTAACTCCCAGAGCATTCAAAAGTTAAAAATATCTTAAACCCAAATGCCAACACAAGAAAACCACATGACTTTTTCAAACAAATACCTCTATAAGCCACCTCTGTGGCTCTGTCAAGGAAAGCTTGCCATGGTTACATAAAGTGTTTTAACACTGTCCTAGTAAAATACCGATCATCACTAAACTTTGGCTTGTCAACTTTTGTTTTTACTTGTAGGAAAGTCTGACCTTGGGTCAGAAGAATCCCCAGATACACATCGTGTATATCTGTCTCTCAGCCAGAATAACACTAGTTGAATACAGTTAAGGCATCTACAGGATGCTAAACTCCAAAGAACAGTGTAAGATTATTATCAGCAAAAATACTACTTACTGGAACTCGCTGAATTTCATCTTCTATGTGCCCCTCACTTGTGACAACAATTCTGCTCTGCTGTCCACGCACAGAAGGTACAAGCTCAGAGGGACCAGAGGCTTCTTTTAGATGCTGCAGATAGTCATAGTCATCATCAAAGAAGACTCCGTATTTCCGCTGCTCTTCCCTCCTTTGCTCCTCATGCCCCTTGGAATTGTAAAAAGAAATGTATTCAATTATTTAAGTCCATTTAAAACTTCTTAGTGAAAAGTAACATGTCTATTGAGAATGCCTGAATTCTATAATCCTTGTAGTCCTCTCTCCACTCATAACCCTAACGTGGAACCAAACAGAATGTTGCAAGCATCTGCTTCAACCCATCGGGTAGTAACTCACAACTATCAAATTCCCTACAACAACCCCTTCATTTTAACAAGCTTGACTAAAAAATACCTTCTCTTGGGCTATGTTTTTGAACTGTACGACTGCATACCCCCTTTTCTCTCCTGCACAATTTCTTATCTGAAAGAACCTCAGTATTAAAAGCAAGTATTTACTTTTTGTGTAGGCAGCAGAACTCTCTGGGGTGCAGTATCATCAGCAGCAAGTGGATCCCTCTGGCTTCTGTGTACCAAGTGAAATGTTACCGCTTTCTTCTTCTCTATGAAAGGTTTCTTTTTCTTGTGAGGCTACAAAAGGATATTTGATTAATAATCAATATAAAATGAAGCATTAAATGTACCAAAAAAGAATCTTGTACCTGGAGCAGGCCACTGTATTCTTTTTAAGGAAATGTCTTATAAACATACACTCAGAGACAAAGCAGAAAGAGACTAGTCGTAGCTTAGCTCTTCTCACCACATGCACAAAAGCTATTTCATATGTTCTAAGAACATATGCAACTGTATTCAGCTGCAAAATGGCAATACAACAGTACAACAAAGATTTGATTATAGTATATACAGTTCAACATATAATCCTAGGAAAAAAAAAATGATACTGGATCAAATCTAAAACAGACTTCATCCAAGAACCACAGGAAAATGACATAAGTAAACTAATCTCCACGCACCTAGCTTCTTAAAAATTATTTAGACAGCTGTTCCTGAACCACTATTCAGTATCAACCAGGATATCAACTGCACCATTACACAGTCATAGCTCTAACATCAAAAATATATTTACACTCCGAATCAACAGAAGTCTGAAGTGTTCTTAACTGGGTGAAAGCCTTTTCTATAAGTTAGCATATCGGACTAGGGGAGATACTTCTGCCAAAAATTCTGGCTTTACTTACCTACCAAAACATGTTAATAATAGATATATACAACTTAGAAACTACTGGCTTAACCTGTGGATCTAACCTACAATCTCTTCCTGGTAACTTGAAGGACACGACACGCTAAATCAAAGTTCAGTGACTATGAACTGCCACCACGCGTTTTGAGTTGAAAAGCCCAAAACGCGCTTTAAAATCTTATGCTTGGAGCGACCAGCGAAGGAAATACAGCAGTTCGGAACCAGGCAACGTGCTGCCCCCCCAAGACACGCCTGCCAGCAGGGACTGCCGGTACAAGGGAAGCGCCGGTAAGACAGCGACGCCGCTCGAAGCCGAGCAGGCAGGAACGCCGCCTCCCCGCTGCCCTCCGCGGCTTACGGCACAGACCGCGAGAGGCCGCGTTAGGCCAGGCGGCCCAGGCCCCCTCTCAGCGCGGCTTCTCTCCGCGCCGCCACAATCCCGCTCCCCGCCGCGGGGCCGATGAAAGCTCCCGGCCAGCAAAGCGCTGCATGGGCCGCTTCTCCCACACACACACACACCGCGCGACGGGAATGGCCCTATCCCAACCCCCCAAAAAAGCCGCTGCAGGCGAAGGAACGGACAGGACAGTTGGCGAGGCCACCGCGGCCGCCCTGCCCTTCGCCCTCGGCCCTAAGCCTCACCATGGCTGCCCGCCGGCGAGGAGACCCGCCACCGCCGC
>WTSP01011354.1:0-76379 GCA_025331215.1 Actenoides lindsayi
CGCGGCTCGGCCCCTCCTCTCTGGTGTCCCCCCCCCCCACCTCACTCCCCGCGGCTGTGCGCCCCCAGAGGCGCGGCCCGCGGGAGCCGGGTCTGCGGCGGGCTCGGGCCCAGCGGTGTCCCGCACCCTTGTCCCACCCTGCTTCTGTCCCCTTCCCCTGTCTCCTCGCCCCCTGAGGTAAGAGCCACGCAGGGACAGGCGGGTGAGCGGCTCCCCCCAAGCGCTCCCCCCGCTTGAGGGAGAGGCCCCGCTCCCGAGGCGACGCGGCTGCAGCGCGAGCTGGGAGGCCGCCCCTCCCGCCCCGGAGCCGGACGCAGCCCGGCCCCAGCAGTGGCCATTTTCCGCCGAGCGCTGGTGCAGAGGGAGACCGCGGGCGCCGGCCGGCGGGGAGAGAGTTGCCAGCCGCGGGGCTGCGTCACCGTGGGGACCCCACCGGGTCCTCGCCGGGCCTGCATCGAGGCCTCTCTCTGTCTCGCCGCTGCTCTCTAGGCCGAGACCCCGGGGGTGAGGGGACTTTCGGCCGAGCTGGTGCTGCCTTTTTTTTTCCTAGACAGCATCCCCGCTGGCGGCACGGTGGCCTGCACTCCTCCAGGGAGCCCGGAGCGGCACTTGGGAGAGGATGGCTTGGGGGGGCGGCGTGTTGTCTTAATAAAGCACTTTCTTCGAGGAAATCTGAACGACGAGGGTACGACAGAGACTGTAAAGCTAGTATACTGAAGCGGGCACAGCTGCCTCTTTTTGAATCATAGGGCTTTTGTAAAGCATCAAAATCTAGATGGCAGTAACATTCAATCCAGAATCAGATGGTCTACAACTGACGTGTCGCTTCTGCCCCTTCTCAGCAGAATGGCTGTAGCCTACAAGTGAGAGGCAGCAAAAGCATGTCCTTGATGTCAAATGTTTTCTTCATTTCTTTTCTGTCAGCTCTGGGTTTGCGGATTGTTTTTCCACCAGCTGATAATAACCCAGGTAAAAATTGTAGTATTCACACTGTACCTTCTTGAATAGGTATGGAAGCATAAAGAAACATGGACCACATTGAAATCAGGGATTTTTGTTCCATTCATGACAGGTACTGTTAGATTTTGAGCTTCCTTGTAGTTAGAGATACTTTTAGCTAAGGTTTTTAGTTTGGACACATCTGGGGATTGGGAGGATAGCAGTATTTCTAATGTGGTTATAATTCTGCTGATCTGCCTGCATTAAAGCACTAAATCTTGTAAAATACATTTTTCTATTTTTCTGTTTTTGAAAATTCATGCATACTTTCAGTGTATGAAATAAAAAAATCAGTGGGGTTCTGTTTGTTTAACAATTTCAATAGCTCTACCACCAAAGTTAAAATTTATTTGCCTGCCTTTCTGGGACACAGTGATAGGTTAGCAAACACAAGTTACCTGTCTACACTCTAGAAGGATTTCTCATAGCAAACAAAATACGCATTTAACGTGTCATAGTTTGGTCCCCAAACCATCCTAACATTTGTGTAGGAACTAGTATATGAAATGGTGTTAGAAAACCAATTTGCAGATGGCTAGTCTTGATAGGTTTATAGACAGCTTCAGTTTAGAATCAGATTGTCCAGCCTCCCATTTTTAATATACTTTTTTTAAAAAATACCTATTAGGCAGTGATGTTGGATTTTTTTTATTATTACTATTTCTTTTTTTTGCTATGGTCAAACAGGCAAATTGATCTTTTTTTCTTTTTTTTTTTTTTTTTCCAAACCAACAATTTGAAGGTACTTTTTCAGCTTAATTTCTTTCTGAAAAACATGGCACAATATTTGATTGATGTGGACTACAAAAGCTTTTGTTTGGATAAGTGAATCTTGGAACATCCCAAGTCTCACAAGAGATGTGTGAAGAACAATCTTCATGTACAAATCATTCCTCTCATGGTGCTGGTCTTACACAGGTGAAGATCTCATTGTTGAAACACAGAATTTTATATATATATCAGGCTAAAAAATGTGTACAATTATCTCACAAAGATAGATAGCTAATGCAGTCTCATGGTCTTTGACGAAAATGTTTCTAACTTGGAAGGCCAAAGGTATTATTATGAGAATAATTTTACCAATATTTAAATGTGGTGGTTTGGAAGGTGTGTCTTTTTAAAGTTAATTTTAAGTGCAGGTGGTAAGTTCTTCCATTGATCTAAACCTTCACTTGTTAAAAAGTGAAGGGATTAGATTTATCAGTTGAGGAGAGACTGTGGGACAAGTAATTAAAATTTATGTAGGTTCTTTTTACAAACTATCTGCATTACAGCATTTGGACATACATGAAGAAACTTGGAAATGTGAAGTAAAAAGTCACTCAGTCACATTCAATGAATGTTGCCAAAGACTAACGAAGCCTTTGAGTAGAACGATTGCTGTGTATTTGTTTGGTTTTTTTTTTAACTTTTTGTGTCTACTTTTGCTAACACTTGATGGTTCATGCTAATAATTCATTTATATTAACAATGGAATTTTAAAATAAAGTTACTTTTTAAACTAGTTTGGAATATAGTCATCTTGCTTTATTTGAGAAGAAATTCAGGATGATAAATTAATGTGCCACAGTTAGGTTCTGCAGTAGTTTCTGTTAAAGTACATCATTCTGTATTTGAAAATATTTCACAGCTCCAAAATAACATTCTGACTAAGGGGATTTTTATTTTTTTCCTAATCTGACATATGGCAGTGATAAATGTAAACAAAACAGAATACTAATGTCTTGCTGCTTATTTAATGTAGAAAAAGAGCCCTCACCTAAGTGGGCATCTGCCTGCTTTTTGTAAATTTGCTTTCATTCAATTGTACAGCTGGATTTTGATCAGTACTCTTTGTTCTCTTAAAATTTACATTCAGTTGTGGACACGCAAGAAGTGCCCCTGTCATTCCAATGACATACAATGTCAAATGATTTGCCAGGATCTTCTACAGTCTCATTCAAAGTATTCTGGATCTCAGTGGGAGCTGGACTGGGCCATGGAATTACTCAGTATTTGTGACTAAAACCGTAGAACTTGGCCATCCCGTTGCTACAGAGTTGGGTTTTTTATGAACAGAGAGTTGTGTGATAGCTGTAAAGATGAATTTCTGACTGGATAGATTTACTGTTCTACATTATTTTACTCCCTAGCACTAAACATAGTTTTGTTGACTTGTGTTTAAGCTGTAATATTAACAAAATAATATTTTTTAAATTTATTAGTTGTAGTAGAAGACTTGCAACCATTCTAAGGGGTATTACATTTCTAAATTTTGCCTTAATATGATAGTAAGGTTACAGTGTTGGTCTGTGTTTCTGCAGAGACTTCACAGAATTCCTCCCAAAGAATGGACATGTTAAGAACTTGGAAAAAGAATAAACCATAGTACTTACAAGAAAGGTGTGCTTTTCAACCTCGATTTTGTTACATAAACGCTGAAGAACATGGTCTCACACAAATCAATTTCTTTCTCAAATTATAAACATAAATAAGTTTTGGGGGAAAAAAATCAAAATTAAAATATTTCACAGACATCTGCCCTGGGAGAATAGATGTGAGAACAGATGGACACAAGTTTGTCATATCGTTTAATGCACAGCTGGGAGGCTGATATTATGGCAATAAGCACAGAAAAACAGTATATAATAAGTTAGAAGTATAAGAAGCCAAAATCAAGTATATATGTGTGTGCAACATCTGTGCAACTGGAACAAATTCATAATTAGTTTTCATGGCTATAATATTCCCTGATATTTGTGTGAGGTACCCAAACTGGGTTTGAATTTGTTACAGTGCTTTTCAAGTCAATTGGAATTCTGTTGGTATATCAGAAGACGGTTTTTTACCCTCTCTATAAAATTCTGATCATATAGACAATGTTTTTTGGGGAGACTTTTTTCCACAAAATTTGTTTCTAAAAGCCATTGGCAGCTGTGAAAATCTAAACCAGTATCCTTATAAAAATATTCTATGAGCTTCATTAAGATTGCAAATAAGTGGGTGGAATTCCATTGAAACAGAAAGCTAGAACAGAATTGAGTTTGACCACATTTATGCAAGACAGGAAAATAAAAATTGCTTTACTCTTAACATTTAAATTTCCAAACCTGGTATCACTTTTTTGAGCGAGAGGGGAAAAAAAAACCCCAACACTTTTTTGAGAGAGAGAGAGAGGAAAAAAACCCCCAAAATTCCCAACCTTTTATATGCTTGTGGTTTCTTTATATTTGCCTCATTGCCACTGGTGTGTATCAAAATCACATACTGTTATGGATTTTCACTGAGCATTAAGTGTTAGAAGGCCTTTTATGTAACTGAACAATAGTAGTTGCTACCTACGTTGAGTGTCTGATGTCCTGTAAAGTCGTAGATGGTTATATAAAACTGATTTATCTATTGGTTAGAACTAAATTATTAACACACTGCAATGAAATCAGTGATTCCTTATCTACAGAGCTTTGTAAATTGGCATCCTTGAGGCCAAATAATTTGACAAGTTTTGTGTTTTAAACCTGGCACAGTTTGAGTTGGGAACCTTAAAGATTCTGTCTTGAAAAGACTTGCACAGATGAGTATTATAGACCTGCTCCCATACATAAACTCAGTAATACATCTTGAAGATCAAACATAAAATAATTATTTTAAATCAAAGTGCTTTTCTTTAATTTTTTACACTTGAAATGTAAAATAAATGAAGAAAGAACAAAACTTTTTCACACAGTCTTAAAAAAACCCTTTTCTTCACAGTCCTATGAAAAGTTCTGTAAAGCACTGGAGTATGTGACAACAGGATTTTCCTTCTCAGTTTTTGTAATTGCCAGTTTCATAGGAAGGTAAACATTGGATGATTCATGATAAAAACAGAAGTTATTCCTTCCATTTTTCTATAGTTTATGGGTTTTTATCAGTAGTGCTTTTACAGACAAAAGCCAAATTGTATCCACAGTTTTTCAAGAATCAAATGCAGAGACGACAGAATATTTAAGTATGTGTTTGCTAAGGATTTCATATTTTTATGTAACATTGCCAAGCATATTTATGTCATACTTCTTCACATGTATATGAACAATATTCCCTGATGACTATTCTAGTTAATATATCTGTCAGAGTAATTTATTTTTACTACAAATATATTTTAAAATATTCTGCTTGGAAAGTTAATGTATGGGGACAGTCATTCCAATGACAGGAAAAGTTCTGTTTCTAATTTCAGTAGCGGGCTTCCTTAGAATTTTAAATAATGCAATGTAACAGACAGTAAAACAATTCTCAGTCAGATTCACCTCATTAGCAATGGCTGGAGCTTGCACTTAATTTGTTAAGAATATGCTAGAAAACTGAGTGGGCCAAAAACTGCTTTACTTTGTAGGTTCAAATTTCTTGTCTTAGAACTAATAGATAAGGGCTGAACAGCTGTTGCTGTTAGCTACAGAATTTGAACCTATATATAGCTTATAATAGTATAATAAATAATGGTAAACAAATATGCTTCAGACTTTAAGTCCTTAAGAGAGGTTGGAAATCAGTTCATTCAACTGCAGTAGCGCTGCTTCTCATTTCAGTTTGTCCTATTTAACATAGAAAAAAAAAATCTTTGAAGATGCCCAGGATTGCTTTTTTACATAACGGAAATTATTAAATGAGCCATTTGCATTGTTCTTTACACCTCTTCCTTGTCCATGAGTAATTTATTTTCACCTAAATATTCCTGTGGGGCAAACTGGGACATTAACTTTGCAATGAAAGTCCTAGCTAAATTTAACATACATGTATGAGCATATATATGACATAGGCTGACAGGTATGAAAAATCCACAGATACATCCTCTAATGGCCAAGTCTCCCTTAGTTAACTTCAAATTGCAATTCTGTAGTAGGTCTATTTCTTTGGGTCAGTTAGGGCTGTCTTAAGTCTCCATGCTACATCTAGAGGTAAAAAATGCAACAACTCCACATACAAAGTCAAAGGGTGATCATAATTTAAATTAGAATTGTAGTTTCTGGTACGGATTTTCAGCAACTGTAAACATGCCCTGAAGTCAATAAATCCATGTTAATTTGCACCAGTTAGGGATTTATTCTTCCTCTCCCGCACACGAAAGGAGGCACTTCTATCCATTTGTCAGTTCCCTTGAGATAAGACGCTACAAGATCAAACCCACCTGAGCTAGTGGATGTCAAATGCTGCCATCCAAGAGACATCCAGTATTCTAATCTGCCATACTATGGAGCTGGCCTTAGGTGGGAAGTGTTATACATATATCCCAAATTACAGATGCTGGAAAACATTGTCAAGCGACATTCTTCATTTGTCTTAAGTATATGAAGAAAGCTATAGAATCATTACACTTCTTTAGAGAGCTATTTTATGTTGGTTGTGTCTGCATCAATAATAAACCCACCTGATAATGAAGTAACTTCTCCAACTGCCTGATCACTGTTCTGTGGGGGGGAAAAAACCTACGTTTTTCAAGAACCATGAAGAGAAGATGCATTTCTAGTATCAGTTCCCAGAAACTATAAAGTAAGTTCCAATCTCCTCAGCCTATTGCCAGAGAGCCAACAGACTGCCTCTCCCCTGGGAACCTGACATAGCAGTAGCTAAGAAATCCTCTCCTGAGGGCTTGTCTTTTAAAATCTTTCAGTGAAAAGAATTTTTAAAACAACGGGAACAGCTGATGCCTCCAGAATATAGGTTCTGCTACCCCCGTTAAGGTTTCTGTTTGATCCAGTTCTTTGTCTAGAACTTTTAAGTTTTTACCTTTGGGGGCACTAGTACCTGTGAAGTCCAGCCTTAAAATGTCTGATTCTCAGAGTATGCGTGTGACTCCATCCTAAAGTACCTCACATCATTGTTGAAATTCTAGAAATGGTACCAAGAAAACCTGTCTTTGTAAACCTGGAAAACAGAACTGTCCCCTGGGGCCTGCTATTCTTCTCAACATTTTTGTGAGGGTACAGTTCACATCAGACACCCAATTAAATCTCTGTTCTTCCTGCCTTATTCTTAACACTGACAGCTCCTGTGAAATAAGAATATGCCTAAAATCTGGTCTGTCCCAGGCATCTAGCACTTTGTGCATACCTTTCCTGGCAAGCAGCATTGACCTTCCCCACAGTATGGCTATTTGTTATTATTTCTGTGGTAGCAGAAGTATGCTAGATGCCAATGAAGTACTTATATTTAGTAAGTGCACTGTTACGTGGTGGCTGTGAAGCTGTCAGCAGCACTGTTAAAGAGCACAAGGCTAACACACAGGTGCACTGCACTGAGAATGGGATTTTTATGCTATATAGAAGGGAAGTACATTCAATGAGTTTATTTTGGTTAGCCTTCAGTTTAGTTTTGGGTCTGCCAATACTGACATCATTTTTGCAAACAGGGAGCACCATCTAATACTTCTCCGCATCACTATCCTTGGGGTGGGCCTGTGTGTGGGCTGATGCAGTGCTCAGCACTCCAGATCATTTCACTTTGGCATCCATTCTGCTTCTGCTGTCTCTATCTCCATATTCTATTTTAGGTGCTTACAAAGCACCAATCTCCTTATCTAAAATATAACTGAAACAAGATATTCAGCATCAAATAAGCAAAAAGCAAAAGGCTCAAAATAGACTATTTTGGTTTTATTGTTACGGGGTTAAATCACTTAAACATAGATACCTTCCTACTCCTCCTCCCACTTCTTTGGTTAGTTTGTCTCATCTTGTTCTCTCCTCAGGGATGTACTGCTGGCCCACAAGCTTCTGCCAAAAAATGAACTCTGTTCTATGATGCGTCCATGGGTGCCAAATAGTCATCTAGCTTAATTCTTACAAAAAATGTTACCGCTAGAATTTTGGGTGTCCCAAGATCGCATCAATCCCTCAGCCACCAGCGGGGACATGGAGCATCCTGAAGAGAGCAAACCTCTTTAAGATACCCTTGCCAGGTCCTCGTGCAGGTTGTTCCAGGTGGATGTTCCATAAAGCAAGGGATCTCTCACCACTATCCCAGGCCACCACTGCAGGGTTGCATTGGCATGAAGACAGAGCTACCGCTAAACCTGCACTTCCAAGTGTATTTATTGCTTGGCCTGTGGGTATGGGGGAGTGGATTTTTAACTAGGCACCCTAAAGGAAGAATATAGAGGAGTAATTGTTGATATGCTGGGGACTTCAATTTGCTATAGGAGACCTAAGTAATTTGATAAGACATCAAGCACCCCTTATCACCTGGCCCTTGTAGAGGGCTTGCCTTTCTCCATGATGCTATGGGGTCAGTGGTAGGGGTTTTGCTCATCACTCTTAGCAGGTGTTGCGGCTGAGGTTTGCAATTAACTGAAAGCCACTGCAGGGCTCTCAGCTGTGTATCTAGCAAATGCCACTTGCTGGCTTGGCACAGACAGCTCTGCAGCTTCAGTATTTGCCTCAGTGGCTTGGCTCTGTGACTCCAGGCTCCCGGCTTCCACGCACAGGCTGCTGATGGCGATTAACATCCTAACTAACAACAAAGGCCCGGGCGGCACAGCACAAAACACGTTGCTTTCCCAGACACTCCTGTAGCTTCCCGAGAGGAACTTTATTCCACTTTCCCCCCTTTTCCGCAACCAGCGGGGCCGCAGCGAGCCTGGCCGAGCCGAGCCGAGAGGCGGCTCGCTGCGCGGGGAAAGGCCGCCACCGCGCAGCCGGACCAGCCGTAGCACCCCGCGCCCCGTCGGCTCCCACAGCGCCAGCGGGAAGAAGCGGCGGCTGAGACGTCGGGAGCACCGCTCGGGCATCCGAACCTGCCTCCTTCGGCAGGCGGGCGGGCGGCCGACGACAGCGAGCTTCTCGCCTGCGCCTTCGCCGGCGGTAGGGCCTATATCCTCTCGCGGAAGGTTACATCTCCCTGGCACGGAGCCGCCCGACATCGCAGCGGGGCCGAGCCGAGGCGAACCGAGCCGAGGCAAGGCGAGGCGAGGCATCTGAGGCAGCACTTTGTCAAGGAGCGCCTGATTGGCTAAAGGGACTCTGCAATGGTTAGCTGGTAAGAGTCAAGCCCTCCGATTGGCTGCATTGTACCTGCAATGCGTCAAGCGAGGATGCTGGAGTGCGTGGACTGGAGGGCTGCTGTGGGGACGGCCGCGGCCGCCGGCGGCTATGGCGGCTGCAGCAGATGGTGGCGGCGGCGGCCGCCCGGAGCCTGGCCTTGGCCGCGCCCGCAGAGGCTTGGGAGGTCCGGAGGGCTTTCGGCCCTTCCTGTCAGGATCAGCAGCCCTAGCGCTCGATTTCCCGCCTCTTCGTGCTGCTGCAGCTTGCAGCTATAACAATTGCTTGGCTCATGAGCCAGAACTGGCAGGAAGAAGCTTTTCCTGAGTCGGTATCTGTTCAGAGCTGGGTTTCTGTATCAAAAGCAGCAGAAAGACAAAGCCTCTTTTCTCATTCCTTCTCCATAGCACAGGGTGGCAGAGGTACAAAATGTGGCAGTACGAATTTGCTTATTCTACCCTTCTGCTGTTGATGTGAGGAGCGGTTCTTGGACTGCTGCTCACAGTGACAGTTTGAGTGACAGTTGGAGGAGGATGTGCACGATAAGTGATGAGTGATCTCTTCAGTATCTTGCCGAAACGCTGCAAAATCTTTCAACAAAAAGAAGTTTTCCCTCTAAATGAGAGCCGGCCCGCAGAGCTGAGCAGAGGCAGGCGAGGTTGGCCTGCCTCCATCTGGGACTTCTGGACATGGTTGGGTGTCTCGGGCCCCTCGGGCCTGGCCCAAGCCTGCTGCAGCCCTGCTGCATAAGGAGCCGCAGGCATGCCATAACCACTTGGGCAGGGGGGTTTAGATGGCTCTGATTGAAATAAGCATAGATAAAACAGAAGCAAACAAATAACAAAGCTTTGTCTGCACCAGTAAGAGGCTTGCAGGACCGCTTTAAAAACAAAGGGAATTTAAAACCGGCAAAACTTCCTGGCAAATCTGCAAAGGTAGAGAAGATAACCATCTAAATGTAAAAGTAGGTTACAGGCACTTGTAATATTATCTAAATTCTTAGGAGTTCTGTTATTGGAGTGTTTTCATTGCTCTTTTTCAAAATCCCATTCTTGAACAGTGAATCAGCAAGAAGTCTGTGAGCATGTCAGGGAGCAGTATTTTAAGTGAGGTTTCACTGCTAAGCAATTATTAAAGAGCATGTTTTCATATGAAAACACTTCAAATTTGCATGTGAATATAACGGCCCGTTTTCTTGACTCTAGTGAAAAGTTTTCTTCCTAACTACAGTTTTCAGGATAATATTCCTGATATGGAAGAATTTTAAGTTAAATTCCATGGTAATTTGTTTCTTTTATTCTGTTTGCTTACTAGGAAGTAGAACACTTTTTATTTTAAAATTATCGTGATTTCCTTTTCACAGCCTGAGTACAAACTGCTTTCCTGCTGGCATGAACACTTCTCTCTTTTTTCTAAAGAATCCTTTCAAAATATTAAAAACAATCTAGCCACTTTTCCTTGTAGTCCTAGCCAAGTGGAACAAGTGCAATGAAACTTTTATGGGAAAATTATATGCCTGTGTAATTATAATTAAAACGTTTAAAAGTGAGAGTATGCTGAAGTGAAGCATAAAAGCAAGACTGCAAGCTCATTCCGTTTCTTACTTACTCATTTAAAGTGTGATAGTGTTTTTGGAAAATTGTTGTTTGAAAATCATAGGTCTAAATCAGCTTGAGGTCTTAACAAACTGAAAAGAAATGGGCTTAAACCACTGGTAAAGGCATCACACAGTATTCTCTAGGACAATCTTAAACATTGTATATTAGTCATAAAGCAAATTTGTTGTATTACTTTACTATAATGCCTGTGCAAGTAATAGAACTACATTAATGTCAGAGAACCTGAAAAAAGCTTTTAGAAGTGACATTCAATGGGAAATAAATATCCCATTTTCAGGGATAACAATTAAATCATTGTTGCCCCAGATAGTGTCCTGTAAAGCAGACTATTTAAAAGATAAAAATCAAGAGCTTTAGTGTGTTCAGGACAGCAATTACATTCTAAGAATTAGCTTACTTTGAGCACAGGTTGCTAGAATGAATCAATGGCAATAAATACCAATTACATGCTTATTAGAAAGAGTTACATTGATCAAGTTCAGGTAATTCCAAATCAATCAGCTGTGTCTGCTCTGTGTAGGCCATGTCCAAAGCCATCAGTGAGTATGGGAAAGGTAATATGGAGTAGTAAGCAGAGTTCATTTCAGTTCTAAATATAGCACATTCAAAACATTCTGACTAAAACCATGCACCATCCATTTAAAGCAACCATTTTAAAAGCAATGTATTTACAGCAATGTCATTACACTAACATCTGTTAAATATATGCAGGCCTGCCATCTTATGGAGCCTGAATGGTACTACCAAATAACAGAACATGGAACTACGTATTAGAATAGTTTGAGTTTTTCCTATTCAGGAAATGTGTTCTTTTTTCAAAAACTTGCATTATTTTCACTCATTGTCTCTATTTGATATGAATAGTTATTGCATTTATGTATACATGGGAGTGTGCATGTGTAAACACAGTCAAATACAGGCATTAAAGCTGCAAGTTCAAGCATGGAAAAGGTGGGAAGCATTGAAGTTGGTTGTTTACATTATATGACAGCCTCGAACGACATCATCATGTGCTTTTTGGGGTTTGTTTTTTTTCCTTTGGGACCACTGACTGATTCAGCATTTGGGTTAGATAGTGCTGTTTATAGTGAATAGCTGTTCAGAATTTTGCTTTAGCCTCCTTGTTTGGAGTGTAACCATGCTGTATTTGCTGCAAGCTAGTTAAACCCTATTCTAAAGACAAGGTATGTAGGCTTTTCTGTAGCTGTTATTATTAGAGTATGATTATGAAGAAATTTGAAAGAAGTTTGTACAGGCCAAGGTAGACAGTCATCATTGAAATTTTTCGCCCATGTGATTAAAGTTTGGCAAAGCTATTAAAATTGATAAAATGATGCCCTTTTCCTTGTTTGGTTGGTTTCATTTTCTGGTTTTATAAGTGCTGATGTCAGATAAACTTGACAAATGACTTTTGGGTCAGTGAGGAACAAATTCACTAGAACACAAGAGTGTTATAATTAGTACAGCAAGTATTATTATACATTATTGTCTCTTTAACTGGTGCAAATTTACTTTTAGATTAAAAGGATTTGTCAGGAAGACCTTATTACTTTGCTTTTGAAAAGTTTCAGGTGAGTTAGGAAAGCGGTTGATCCAAGTGGTTGTGACACCATCAGATATTTCAGTGGAGCACTTAAGATAAGCAAATTGTCCGGCATTCAATGAAGTTTTGCAGATTTTTACCAGTTGCTGGAAAATCTGGTAGGACCTGGAATCTAAACACTTAAGAAGACATTTGATTTCACTGAGTTGTACCTGTACCAGAAAATACCCTCCATTATCTTTTCTCCATTTAGTGTCATTTCCAAAATTCACATCTACCCTGATACTCTTGGTTGGAAAAGACACTGAGCACAAACTGTCATTTAGATTATTGTCGACTGAATTCAGTGATGAATAGATACTACTTACTACCACACTGGAAGTCTTAGCATAACTGGTTTTGTGTAAGAACAAAGAGTCTTCACCTTGTCAGTTATTTCCCACATGTAGGAAAGGTTTTCTCCCCCATTTGATCTTGGTGGATTTTAAAACTATATTTGCATGTGTGTCAGAGTCCAGTACTCTGACCAGGGTCTTTTTTGATACTCCACATGAGGGTCACATGTTTAATATAAAATTTGTTTGATATATTCCATGTTTCATTGCATTTTGATTTAGAAGAGTGATACTGAAATCACAACACAAGGATAAAATAGCAATTGCAATATAGAGGTGAATCACAATAAAAACATAACTCTTGTTACGGGTCTCTGTATGCTCACTGTCATGATACTGGATGTCGCCAGGAAGGAATATGTGGGTTGAAGCCAGCTCAAGCTCATTGCTCTCTCCAAAGTGCATGTTGATGGTTGCTCAGTTTCTGTACTCTGTTTTTGGCTGAGCCACATACACACTTCTCCCCTGCTATGTTGTTCTGTCTAGCTCAGGAAGACATTATTCTCTGCTAGTTATCTCAGGGAGGGCTGTTTATACAGTATGATGACCTGCTGGTATAGCCATGTATCTAAAACAAAGGTTGCCCTCCGGTCCTGTTTGTGTTAAGTTCAGCTTGGTGGTCATTCTTTAAAGTCTTCCTTGAGATAATTATTTTTTGCTCATCTCCTCTGAGCCTTGATCCATTGGTGGGGGGGGGTGTAGGTTGTTTGCACTCCACCCCTTGACTCAGCCTGGCATTCAACAATTACTGGCGTTGCACAGTGAGCTTAATAGATTTCATCACGTGAATTACGAGCCCTCTAGGCTTTGCATGGTGAGGTTGAGACAATATGGGAAAATGGTTATTTACACGTTTAGTATGTAATTTAGCTTGAGTTAGTATCATGTACTATTTGATTTTTCAGGTAACAACAAGTATCAATACCATGATTATTAACAACACAAGCATAAGATGTAACAATTTCAATACACTGGTAGCTTTTGGTAACAAACCTTTAAAGATAACGTACCAACGATGGTTAGTAAGGCCGATTTCCACTTTCACTAATTGAATCGGTTCATTATTATCATATACCATTTTTACTTGTCTTTTATGTCAACATTTTCCTATTTCAGACAGATGTTGGGTGACTGGCATTTTGTTTGAGAAAGTCATCTTGTGGATCGAAGGTCACTCCACATGTTGCTCGTGCAAAATAAGATGTCTTTTGTTCAGTCAACAAGAAATGAACCTGTAAATCTGATTGGTTATTTGGTCAATAATGTATGTCATACTATAGCAGCAGATGTTGCCATGTCCAAAATTTAGATGTTCAAAGTGGTTAATATTGAAGGTGGATACAGTCACACATCCCAAGCCATTGCCATGTACTTGTGCCTCATTACTGTAGACACGCTGCCAGATGCACACACCAGAGGAGTGTTTCATACTGCATCATTCTGGAGCTTGAGGCATGGTAGGGCAGGTCCACCCTCAGCTCAATAGCCAGTAGGTGTAGTGTTTACTAATTTCATAAATGTCATGTATATTACAATGCCAAAAATCTCCTGCTACTATAAGTTGTCACATCTTTTTATTAAAGACTTCAGGAATGACAGAAGATTGGCATAAGTGTATGATTTTTTTATGAGTGGCACTCATCTGTCCATTTCCTAGCAACTGGAATATTAACTCCTCTGTAGCTGCTTTATAATAAGGGCTCTCAGTAGTTTTAAGCCATCTTCCTTTGAATTTGTCTTTCATGAGGTCAGAGAACACTGCTTCTAAGGTTTGTCTTTGACTACTTTCAATGGCTACCTCAATCTAATTAACCTGATATATACTAGTTAATTGAAATAGAATACAAGATAAAGCAGAGCTGGTTTCTTCTGGTATGGATTTGGTGGTTAGTAATGAGGACCACAGCGATACATTAGTGTGCTGCTAACAGTGCCAAGTACCTTGCCAGTCTCATATGGAAGTTTGTAAAGCCATTGGTAGCCAACTTGCAGTCATTCTGGTTACAGCAGCTTTCATTCCTTCCGATATTGATAATTTATTTGCTAGAGCTTCAGTATCAAATGAATTCAATATTCCCGATCCTGTACCAATTCCACCCAGCAAAAGTTGCATTATATCTCTTTCAGTTCTGCATCCTATTGGTGTATGATTTTGTAGCCACAAATCTTTGAGAGCAATGCTGTATTAAGCACGAGTCTTGTTCCATGCGCTAGTGTTCACGTTGGTGAAGCTCAAATGTGTGTTCATTGTCATTAATTTTGGAGCCATAATCATGGGCTCTCATCCTTCAGGTAATTTCTGCTCCTGTGAGGATGTATTTCCAGCCTTCAGGTGTTCACTTTAAGGGACCAATATAATCTGCTTGACGAGTTTCTCAGAGTATTTTACCTTCCCTGAGATTGGCAAATGGTTGTACTTTTGACAGGTACTGTACCATTGTTTGAAAACATGATTTCCCTTTTTTGAATTAATGGTTTGGCAGTTAGCTGCCCCTCAATATGTAGCTAACAGCACTTTCTCAAGTGGACTGTAGCTGGGAGCCTTGCCATGATTTAGAGCAAAACATACTAAGTAAGCTTTTTTTATCTTGCACATCTTGTTGCCATAATTCCCATTGATACCCCTCATAATCTATGCCTATATGAAGTGCACTTTTGCACTTGGGTGTGCAGGGTTATGGGGTCCCATAGATTGGTTAGTAAAATGTCATCATTTAAAGCGTTTAATGTTTCATGATAATTTTGTTCCTAATCCCATATTGCGTTTTTCTTCAGCATATTGTAGAAAACCCCCTCAAATACTGAATCCAGGGATGTATGTTCTCCAAAGTCCAGAAGTTCCTAATAAAGCTTGTAACTCCCTTTTATCAGAAGGTGCTCAAATGCTTTGTATCTCTGCTAATACAGATTTTGGAACACTTTTCTGACCTCCTATCCATCATGTACCTAAAAATGTAACTTCTTGACTTGATCCTTGCGGTTTCAAGTCATGTACATTAATATTTAATTCTTTTAATTGCTGGATGTTAGCGTTCAGAGTTTACTGAACCATTTCTTCAACATGTCCTGCAATTAGAGTGTCATCTGTATATTGCAAAATATATACTTCAGGTGGGAGGATAACTGATTGTAGCAGTTTAGCTAAGGTGGCTGGCCTGGACAGCAGCAAGTCACTGCCCATACATCTGGCTGATGTTAGCTGCTGATCGTACACAACTCCAGGTGTAGAGGAGCTTACTCTGGGTTATAAAGTGGTGTCATTATTTATGTTCCTCATCCTAAAAATGGTTGTTACTGATAAAGCAAAATGGCAAAAAAGTAACAGATTGGCATCCACCCATCTTTATTCAGATCCCAAACAGCATGGATGTCACAGGAAGCTCAGAGGTTGATACATAGAAAATACTATTCTGGATCAGACTTGAGATCAGATTTTGACAGCTATGGCAAGATCAGGTCCTTGAAGGAAGTGCTGGTAACAGGAGACAGTCTCTCCCCATAAAAGATTGTATTCTAAACTGTAACGGTAAGATTTTCTTCAATTTCAAGCATGACATGTAATAAGGCTTCCAGAATTATTGTGAACAACCACAGCTCTGGTTGTTTGTTATTCATATACTTTTTTAGAATTTACTCAGTTCTTGACCTCAGTGGGTTTTGGTAGCCATATGTTTCACCATGTAATTACTCATTGATTTGGCAAACAGTAATCAAGTACATTACTACTTCTGTAAAAAGGATACAAGATTTTATGTAGCATTACACAGGAGGCAGCATTTCAGCTCCCATGTTTTGTCTGAGAAATCAACACACAGTAAACTGCCTTCAACTGACTGTATCTTTTAGCTTAAGAAATTATTTTGGGATTCTGATGTTAATTTGCAGTGTCAACATATCTTAAGCTGGATGTTTAGTGTTTTACTCAAACAGTGTTTTCTGGGTTTTCTCATAATTCAAAACAGGTTTTTCTAGTTATTTTCAGCTTTCCTAATTATGTGTATTTTTTTATTTACCTAAATGCATATATAAATAAGTATCATTTAGTCCAGAATTTGTTTTACTCCCGTTTAACAATAAAAGCCTGCACAGATGGCTGCAAAACAGAACCTTCAAACACAGCCAGATTTGTACATTTGTGCTGATTTCTTGCTTAAGGGAACTCAGTTCAAAATGCTATACTGCCAAATCCATCCCTGCAATAATTCTCTTGGCTTCAGTGGGTGGCCACGTGGGATTGCCTGTGATATCTGCCTAAGCTGAGAGATACTGTGCAATTCCAAAGGGATTTGCTTGACAATATGAAAAAAATTAAGTCTGAAGAGCATGATACTGTGTCAGGCATTGGACACTTCAACAGTTTTGTTCAGACTAGTGGCTGTGAGAGCCACTTTCCATTCAGAAACCACAAGAAACGATTAAAATTGACTTTGGTTTAGATAATGGGCAATAGAAAATGTTGTACTTACGCTTGGTCACTTGCAGGTGCAGACAAGAGCGGGGTCAAACAGTCCAGCTGCTTTTCTGCGGATTTAGAAATAATTTCAGGACTGAAGAAGTGATCTGTAATTCTGTCTGTGTGGAATCAGAAATGCTGGAAGGAAGATTTTTAGACTACAGCTGCCTGTAGAGTCTGAGAATTATAAATGAATTGCTCCTACTCATCTGAATTTCTTTGTGCTCCATAAATCAGGATGTTATGCCCATTCTTTCTTAAATAAAGAGGATCACATCAAATTTCATCAATTTCTTTTCCTAATGATAGCAACCTTAAGGATGTGGAAAGCTGGATGACTCTTTGAGCCAAAAAGAACTGGCATTACTAGAGAATATAATTTCACACAATACTGCAACATGGGAACAGGCCAAAAGCCTGTTTAGCTTTGTTGGTATTGCCTATATGGGGCAGACAAAACACAAAAAGTAAAGTCCGAAAGCTAAATGAAATAATGAAGTTGTGCACAATATCTGAATGTTTGCAAAGAATTAAAATAATGAGTTTTGAATTTTTGAGGATCCATTAAAGATGAAGCGAGAGCTATTACATTAGAGTAATTATACTTGTGTTCACTTGAAAGTTGGTTTGCTTTTCTATGTCAAATTATATTTTTTTAAAATAATCCAAAATGGCAAACATGTTTATGGTGCAGTATACATAATACAGAATAATCAGCTGCAGAACTACTGCTGAGCACTAAAATGTACTTCCACACTGAGAGGTAATTGTTTTATCATAGTTTGTAGAAAACTACTGTGCTTGTAAGCTTTGTGTTAGCACTATAACAGACAACCAAGAAATAGTTGTCCTATAATTTCAGCTGGATCTTCTGTGTCATCCAGCTCAGTCAGGCTGGAGCTGAGCCAAAGATGGAATGCTTCTCAATATCCTACTCCTAATTGCAACGTTTCCTGTTTTCTTTTGCAAGTAATACTTTATAGTGTAAATTCCTCACTGCTAGAGTCACCTATGACATTTTGGCCTTTTCATTCTGCTCCCATACTTTCCTTCAGAAACTGGCCAGGCTTCTTGCTGCTGATGTTTCAATTCTCTCTCCTTAGTTCCACGTAGGAGAGTTTGTTGGGTCAGATATCCAAACTGGATCCGTGCATGTGTATCGTATTCACCTGACCTAAAAGGCCTCCCATAATCCTGCGTGCTGGGGATCATTTCAGCTGTCTCCACATGAAGTCAGCTGCAGTTGGCCTGAAGCCCAGCTGGGTTTGAGCTGTTTCTGAGGAGAAGCAGTGAGGTGTGACTGCAGCACACTGTCACTCCTGGGTTTGGGAACATGGTGTGGAGAAGCCTCATCTGTTTCTTCACAGAGGCAACCTTGATTTGACAGAATTTATGCTCTCTGGCTCTGCTTGAAGGGGCGTGTATTGTTTCCTGGCCAGGTACAGTCTTGGAGGAGACATTTGTACAGTGGTGGACCTCAGCTAATGTCTATGCTGGATGCAGGGTGTTGGGTTTACATTTGTGGCACAGATAATCTGCAGTGTAGATAATCTAATCATAGATAACTGAGAATTGGCTCAAGGGGTGTTACAAGCCTGCTCGCACTTTTGATCTTTCGTAGGCTGTTATTTTACTGCTGTCCAAGCAGCATTTATCATCTTGAACTATTCCTGCTTCCCTTTCTTTGTTTGCACTTCTGCCCATGGTGTGACAGCCATTCAGTTCTAGCACGATTTTTAAAGATTTTTCTTTTTTTTATTATTAGTTTTTTTAATCTGGTCAGTTCCCTGCCTTAGTGCTGACAAGTTTTTAACGAGCCTTATTTAAGAAGCCCTACAAGCAATTATGCTGGCACAGCTGAGGGACAGAGAAGGCTTTAAGCTACCATCGCCATTTTTTTTATTGTGAAACAGTAGCCACAGGGAAGCTATACTCCTGTAATTCCACTTATTTTAATAGCTGTACCACTGTAAATAAGGAATAATCTCAAATAAAGCAATGCTTCCAAGATCAACAACCCTGTTTGCTCTAAGGAGGTCAAATATTAAAAAATGAAAAATGGTGGTAGGTAGCTGGAGATTTGAGGGAAGGCTCTTTCTCCCCTGAAAATAAAATAATTTGGGAATACCACTAATAAGTAGAATTATTTAATTTTAGCACATGACAATGGTATTCTCTTCATTTTAGTACTGAACCACCATTTAGAAGACTGCAGGATTGCAAAATTACAAACCACACACAGTGCTCTGTGAAAAACTAGATGGCTTCACTGAGCCACATAGCACTGTGCATTTCCCAGCTTGCTGGGAATAGAGCCTCAGACAGACATCTTTGTCTGCAAGTTCAGTGCAGAAAAGGCTGCACTGAAAAGCACTAAAGTGGCTGCAGGGACCACAGGGCCAAATATTGCAGAGAAATAAATCCCTGCTTGTCCTTGCCGCTGCTTTCTCTTGCTCCACCCCACTTGTTGGGAAGGAAAATGTGCAGGATGGGGGGCGACAGATGATCATCAGGGTTCAAAAGTCACTGCAAGGAGTGGGATATGATAGGTCTAACCATGGTTTTCCTGGAGAGGGTGAGAATCTTGTGTGCAGAAAACATCATTGGAAAGGAAAAGAAATCCAAACAAAGGGAATAAATACAGAGCAGTCACTTTGCCAAGGAGCAAAAAAATTCCCTTGACAAACAAAGGATCTGATAGCTGTCAAGCTGTTTCCTCGACAGGGAAGAAAGATGTAAGCATCTGCCGTTTGAGAAATCTCCCACCCAGTCTGGCTATCAAAACACCGCTAGCAACCTCAGGGAAAGAGATCCCTGAACAACAGAGATCACCTGAAAATACTGTATTTCCCTTGACCTGTGAAGAACAAATTCTATCACCAGAAAACTCTTTGTTTGGCTACAGCTATTAATTTACATTATTGGCACTCAGCAGCTTTCATTTTCTAACTCTAGCCTTTCTTCTCACTTTCCTTCCTCCCTTTCCTCTTTAGTCTTTCTTTGCTCCCCTCCCTGACTTTTCTAGGTTCCTGACAATTTACTGAACATATTGTGCTGATTATCTGAATGTGTTTATCTCTGGGCTTGTCTGCAACTGCTAGTCTTACTAATTTACCTTTCTCAAATAGTTATTTACTGAATAGCAATAAAAAGTAATTACTTCTAGCAGCCAAAGAAAAACTCTGATCTTAGCATTTTAAGATAGGATGCTTTCTCGACTAGGTCTTCAGGGGTCATGTTGCAGTAATGGTAATCTAGTATAGGGCTTCCATTAATGATTATGGCTGTTCAAGCACTTCTTTTTTCCTTTCCAGTATGTTGTTACTGTTTTTTTGCAGTGTTCTATAAACGAACTTGGACAAACCTAGCGGAGCCTGCTTTATGCAGCTCTTCCTAAACTAAGGCTGCTTTGACAGTGTTTAGAGATTCCACAGTTCATAGGAGGCTAGTATATGCTTCTGCCAAAGGCTGTAACATAGTTTGGGGTGGAGTGCAGTTTCCCCTCTCAGTGTGTAGGTGCCAAAAGATTTTAAGTGCTTTCTTCATTAAAACAACAATATTATTAGCTCAAAAGAAGTACTTCATTCTAAAACTCACTTTTGGTAGCCACTGAAATGGTCTGTCAGTGCTATGTGGATTTTACGACTTTCAACAGTCCTAAATATCAGGAATCAATGGTTACAATTCCTGGGAAGTACAGCTGCAGTGTTTTATCACTTCCAGTACAAGATTGTCTACCATGACTGGCTATACTTTAAAAGTTTAATGAAGTTGTTCTGGGTATACTGATAAACACTAATAAAAGCTTCTAAGTCATTAATAAATTGCATAAATATGATCAGGTATGTGTTTCTTTGTTAGCTGCATTTCCATTTACTTCTATAAGGACTTTCTGTATTTTTTATATATATGTATATGATTTCTCATTTGGAGTAATAACTGTAGTAATAACCTGTAATTGGTAGGCTAAATTATACAGAGAATAGCTCATATCTAATGCAGATAATAATGAGAAGAGTAGACAGAAATTAATGAACTAAGGCTGTCTATCAAAGTAAAATGTATGGAATAATAAACTGTCACTGAAGTATTTTAGAGGTGTTCCATATTTAAAAGATACTTGTTCTCCATATTTAAATTACACTCTTCCACTTGAACAAGCAATTTTTGACAAGTAATATTACATTATACAAGTTCAGTAGTTTTACATTTTTCTGTCTCTTTTACCCTTTTCCAATCTTGGTCCTATAAAGTTACGGAATCAAGCCTCATAGGTTTCTGGAAGTGTTTACCCTTTAGTAGGATAAAGGTTAATGTTTCCTTCAATTTTTATTTTAACCTGCCCCCTCACAAGATCTCAAATAGCAAAATGAACTATTTTTCTTCAAATCTATAGTCAGAAGCGAGATGACCTATGAAAACAACATCCATCAGGTGCCCGTAAGGAATTAATCTGTTTGAATGGGGGTTCAGAGAAGCTCCCATTCATTTTAATGGAAGGGGAACTGCGGCTTCATTTGTTAGAAATACAGATAGAACCTGTACCTCACCAATTATCTATCAGATGGCTAAGCAGATGTCTTTTAGTGTAGTGGAAGAATTCCCTGTATTCAGAAGTTCAGCAACAAAACATATCGAGAGGTGTCTACAGTGGTCCTATACACATCTGTCTCTGGGCTCGTGCTGGGGATCAAACATGCTTAAATTTTGTTTTGAGCTAGACACGTGTCTTACCTTGACTGATACTTAATCTCTCAGAAACTCTCCAGCATTGGTAGTGTAGTTTTGACCAGTATATAAGGTCTGGGTTTTTTTCTCTGCAAATTCCTAATTCCTCTAACAATGGACAGTGGAAAAGAATCCAGTTCTTAACCTGGCAGTGGTTGGAAGTTGGAAACGCTTCACCGGGAAGTGGGAAAATCAACAATGCAAGATTAATGGACAACATAATATGGACTGTGTACCTAAGATATGTTATCTAAGTATTGTTTTCCATGAAAAATTAATATTTTAGGGAAAACAATCGTTAGGCTCTATATCAACTTGCACCATAGTTACAGAAGTAGTTTTCTCAGGCCTTGAGCAATGTCAGAGAATCTTGTAGGGAACGTGCTGCCTGTGAGCTATATGCTGAGGAAAAACTACATCAGATCACACTATACACAGGATTATGTCTTACAGAAGAAAGATTGTTTCTATATTTTGTTTGTTAATATGACCTGTGAATTAGAAAGGGGGTTTTTGTTTGCACTCCTTTTCCATGTAAGTGAATAAGAAATACTATAGGTTGGCTATACCATGTTGTATTCTAAATTTGTTAACAAGTGAGACCAGCACAATAAGTTGAAGAGAAAAGATCTATAGATCTTCAGAAGGTCTTCTAGTCCAGTCTCCTGGTCACATGGGAAGGAAGACTGTTGTAAACATTTTGATAAAGTTGTGCATATTCATTTTTGTAGTACAGACTGAGTAGCAGATTTTTGAAATACTCAGTTTTCTTGGAAATTTCTAAATTTCAAATTACTTCATTCCTGTGTGTATAAAATAAGCTATGAAATATAAAATTGTATAGACATCTATATTTTCAGTCATAGCCTGATGAAGGTGCATGGACATTCAAATTATTCTGGCTTAGGCTATTTTATTGCACTAAGAACTAGGTTTGAATTACCATCACCCTTACTTTTCCTCCTAATACATTTTATGCATGTCCAGCTGTTTGGGTTTTTTTCCAGCCTTCTGAGCCAAAATAACTGCTTTTATGAATTTTAATGGGTATAGGAAAACACTACGGGACAGGTAAGGTGAAAAAGTGCATTGAAGAAGCACAGTCATACCTTTGAGGAAAGACCATAAAAATAATGTCCTTTCTTCGCTAAACGAAAATGTAATAGTTGAGGACAGTGGGATTCCAATTCATTATATTGTAGATTTCTAATGTTTTTTACTGTGTATTTATAAACTCATTTCAATGCCTGTTATACCAGTTGTCTAGTGACAGCAATCAGCATTCTGTCAGAGAGGTCACATTGCATACAACTCAAGCATTATACAAATATTCTGGCAATAAAACTTTTCAATACCAATAATGGATACATATGTGATTTTATTTACAAAATTAAATTTTCCAGATAACTGGAGGAAACTTTGTGATCTTGTTGGCAGCTGTATAATGAAATTTTGCAGCACAAATGGAGATTGGAGAAAGGAAAATCTCCTGCAAGCAACACAGCTCAATTGTTGGTGAAACATGGGGATGAGGGAGATTTCTGATGAGGTTAAAGACAAATTAAGAAATGCAGATGAACGATGAAAACATGAGCTACTAATACCAGTACAGCCCAGATATTTGTGCAAGTGACGACCAAAGAATTTTATTTTTTTTTTACTGGGCACAAACTGATGCTATTTTAGACTAATTTTAGGTTGGTAGTAATAATGGGGAGAGAGTTGATTGCATTTAAAGGAAAAATAGAGCTGTCCTTTCTCCATCCCCACCTCGTTGAAAAATCAAAATTAGATGGAAAAATAAACAAAGCTGTTTCAACAATTAAAGTTTTGGAGGGCTTTTTTTAATACCATCAGAACAAATGTTGGTAGATGAGACATAGTAATTGAGGTATCTGAATGGACTAATAAATCGGAGGCTTAAACATGACAGAGATCTGGAATTTATCTAACTCAGAGATGCAAAAGCCATCTGGAATTTACATTCCAATTATGGAAGCAGGATGAGTAACCACCTCATCAGTCAGAGTAAAACCAAGGAAAAGGTCTGTATGGAATGGGGAAGGGAAATGAATGAATGAGGAAAGCTATGACTTGGACACTTGGAGGTGCAGGACTCAAGAAAGATTCGCCAAATCTAACTCAGAGTTAGATTATGCAAATGCATAAAACAAAAAGAAAAAAAAATATTTAGCAACATAGCTAGCGCATTCAAAGTAGAAGAAAAAGAAGGAGGACCCTCAAAGGACTGAGGTTATATGTAATCTAACTACATTCCCCAACCCAATGAGTAATTTTTGCAGCTTTCAGAACAAAGACGTGTAGAGGAAGGTCAAAGCTAAGTTTGCGTTGTTAGAAGAGAATATACACAAAGTGCAAAAAGACATGGCATGGAAGCTAAACTAGGAGTGCTCAACTTGCTCAGATGGGGAAGCATTACTGACTAATGAAAGAACTAGGACATCAAGTTTCATGGCTTGTGGTAGAGATTTTAATCCATCTGTTGTACTGTGGTGGTGCTATATAGCAATCTTCACTTTTCTTTTTATAAACATTTATTATATTTGCAATTATTCCATTGATCTACAATAACACAAAAAGCTTTAAAACAAATTTTGAAAATAATGAGCACCATGGATATAAATGGAAGATAGGATAAAACGCAGTCCGAGATTACTAAAAGTAGATCATATGTGTGCTTTAATAGAAGCAGAATTTTTATGGATGGAAACCTGGTAGATCCAATTGGTTTTTTTTCTCTCAGTAAAGCACTTGGCAGTGTAGTATTTGTGAGATTACTTGTGAGAGTACTTGGCATGGGAAATAGCACATGAAATGTAAGTTAGATAAACAAGTGGCTAAAAGAAGGATGACAATAGGTCTGCGCTGGAAAGGTCACTATGAGACCAGAGAGGGATTCAAGTGGGGCTCATTATACTAGCATTTGGCCCAATCTTATTCGATAAAGGCAATGGCACAAAAATAAAGCATGCTAATTAGCTTGCTGATGGCAAAAACTGAGAGGCCTTGCTCACAATGAGCCGTATCATCATTCCTAGAAAACAGCAGCCTGGAGTGACAGCAGTAAGGTCAAATTTAATACAAAAATACAGGGCTGTGTCTGTAGGGATTTATAACAAGATTTTCTGTTATAATAGGGGGACTCAGGGGAAGCAGTAGATAGGAAATGACCGAGTGTAATTATTGATCATGGTCATTATGAGCCACTAGTATGATTCAGCCAACTAAATGATAAAGGCAGGGCTGCAGCATATTTTCAGTAGAGAGTGAGAAGTAGGCTGTTCTGTAGAGTACCACTGTGTCTGGAATATTGTGTACAATTCTAGTTCAGAATGTGAACTGAGAAAAGTGCAAAAAAATTCACTGGACTGAGCAGCCTTACCAAAATTGCACAATCTTACAAAATTTTAGAATTGCTTAATGGAAGAAAGTCTGAGTGCTTATGTCTGCAGAGTACCTCCTTCCTCTTCTGGGTGTAGTTTTGTTCACAGGAAAATTTTCAGAGCAATATAAAACCCGTAATTTGTTGTAATCTGTATAGAAATACAGATTTATATTCACATATGCATAGATGCACGTACAGCAGAAGTTAAAATAATTCCCAAGTGTGAAGTTTATGTCTAAAAATCTAATAGGCCATTGTAGACTATGTCTTTGAAACAAAAGGCTTTCCATGTTAATTTGCTTGCTGCTCTGTTTTGTATTATGGAACAGTGTATGCATATTTCATATATGCTTACAGGGTGAGTCTGACCATGGCTTTAGTTCAAAGTTTAAGGCCAACACTGCCATTCAGCTTGAATAATCAAGTACAAAAATATTCTTTAGGATTTTGAAATGTAGAGCCAGAATGTATATCTGAACTGAACCAGTCATCTTTATTACATATGTCCATCACAAACATACCTGCAATAGCTGATCTACCCAGCAAGCATTTGATTACCCAGCAAGTTTATCATAACTGAAGATTTTACATGTAGAATTTGGACCAGTAAATAAATCACCAAATTTATTAAATCATTAGAAAGATGGCCTGACAGCCTTTGTAAAAATACTAGCAGTAATGCATCTCTGAATAAGATCAACTTATGTATGTTTATTTTATATTTAATTTTATCTATTTAAGGAAAAATGTTTGCACCACTTTCATGTAATTTTATATCTGTTTTATAAATAATTTAAGCTGCCAATATTTTATTCAGGTATTATTTATTACATTGTAAGAAGATGGCAGTAGAATTGCATCTTTTCAATGAGCAGTAACGTAACTTTCAAATTCTCTGTATAAAAGACTCTAGCAAGTATATATGTACTGACCTGCAAAATAGATACTTTGAGGATAAAATATGATACATCAAATTTAATAGCAGTATTATACAATATCCTCACCTAGAATACTTACTGTATGTGTAATACAATATATAATCAAAAACTGAGGAGAAAGTCAGTAATTAGAATTTGTGGCTAAATATGAGTCAGCTCATTTCCCTTTAAAAATACAGTAGAAATTCCTTTGAAAGATACAAAATTATTATACCTTTGTATCAAACTATGTTCACTTTTGATCTGTCAGTTTTGAGTATTGGAAGAAAAATATCTAGATGTTTAAGAAGAATTTCTTCTTAGAAGACCTCTTCAAGAAGCTGTGATTCTTGAGATGCCTCTCTCAAACAATAGCAAAGCATGAGATGATGGAGAGCTCTGCATCGTTTGCCCTGTGAAATTTCCCAGCTATGTCACACCTGCTGCTCCCAGCATGAATCTGGTCACCTGGGAAAGACAGGAGGCAGGGAGGAGAGCCGGTGGCATTGGCAGCGGTGGCTGCCAGGCCACATCCACAGTCAGGGGAGGCCAGTCCCCTCCCTCTACAAGTGAATGGCAGAGTTGGGAAGGGTGAAGGGCTGGGAAGTATAACAGCAGCTTCAAAGGGCAATGAAGTGGGGTGAGTCTCATGGCCCTGACAGGCCTGACTGCCCCTTCTTGGCTTTCCACTGGGCCGCCCCCATGCTGCCCACAGCCCAGAACTCTGCGGCTTTCCCCTGGGCCTCCCCCATGCTGCCCACAGCCCAGAACACGGTGGCTTTCCCCTGGGCCTCCCCCATGCTGCCCACAGCCCAGAACCCCGCGGCTTTCCCCTGGGCCTGCCCCATGCTGCCCACAGCCCAGAACCCCACGTCAGCCCCTGGTGATGTCAGCCCCTGCCCCAGCAATGCCTGAATCCAGCTCCTCGCAGCCCTACCCTGCCCAGCCACGGGCTCTGCCCCACCACGGGCCCTGCCCCACCCAGCCATGGGCCCTCCCCCGGCCTTGTTCCCAGAGCGGTGCCACATGCCAGGGCTGGGGCTGCTCCCGGTGCCCCCAGTGGCCTGCTCCTGGCTGGGGAGCTCCTGCCATGGCCCCTGCAGCTCCTGGCCTCTGCGGAGCTGCCAGCCCGCAGAGTGCCCTGACAGCAGGGTAGAAGGAGGAAATAAAATAGCTGCGGAGACCTTATCAGGCATCATTAACATCCCAAACAGGAGATGCTCATGCAGGAGATCATCTCTTTGGCATTATTGCTGTGGAGCCAGCCATGGGATGGTGCTGAGGTTACAGCCTGGCAGCAGCACAACACACCTGGCAGGGCTGACACCAGAGCTCTTGAATTTCTGCCTGCTGAGGGGGTCTTGATAAAAAGTTAGCCCTTGGTAAAATTACTCACTAGATCTCAATAGATCTGAGTAGCAGGGCATAGACAAAAGGATTTATCCGTGAACGAAACCTGAGAAGGGACTGGGAAAACTTAGAGGAAGGCTGGAAACTTGGCACGCCATCAGAAGAACCCGCGTTATTAGAAACCCAGTTGTGCTCCACATGTCTCACTACAGGGAGATACATTTTACGTCCTTTTACATTCTCCCAGCACCTCTCAGTGCTAGAACATGCTAAATGTGTCATATTAAACCTATATATTTTCTTATAAAGAGTAAACTGCCTAAGAGTTCTTATCATGATACAAGTGCATCATCACATGCTGCTGGCAGCACTCAGTACATCAGTGAGGTTTGAAGGTTGGTGGAGCACAGAGGAGGAAGCCTGCTAGTCCATTCCATAAGGGTTGTTCAGAGGAGCCAAAGAAGGTGCACATAAATACATCCAGTTGTCCTTCTAGCTCTGTAGTCTAAATTCATTTTGTATCCTCCCTAATGAAACCTCTGCTCTTACCGTCTTAGAAAATTTTGTAGTATTTTAGGGATGCTTATTTCTTTGAGTGCAATATAGCCCTTAGTTGAAATGGCTGTCTTTACTTCTGATGCTTTTTATTCAAGGTACCCACTGTGCATGCTTTAAATTACATTGTTTATAGTGCTGCACTATAAGGCTTGTTCTGTAAGTTTTTGCACATGAGTACAAACCCTCTTTGTAAAGAGGACAGTCTCTTGATAGCTTATATAGAGATGAACCTACTCCTATTAGGATCTCCTTGTTCATCAGAGTGGAAGGAAGAACTAACTACAGGATTTCCTGGAGAGGAAGTAGAAAAAAGTGTGGAGAAGCAACAGAAAATACAAAAGACGTGAGAGTCTTATTATAGACCTGACTGGGGGAGGGGGTTTTCCCTAAATATAATGTTATGATTTTTGTCAAAATATGTAAGAACACTCAAGTCCCAAATCCACTGAAAACTATCACATCTGCTTAGGCAGTTCAGTACATTACTCACTGTAAGGCTTTCCAAAGAAGAAAAATCCTTAAAATGTATTATTAATTAAAAATATTAACTATACCAGATTTTAATATGTTAAATGGATAGATACTGATGCACTGCATCAATACAATGTAAAAAGTGGACCAGAGTGTTCTTAAGTAAGGAACGTGTTAGTTCCTCTAGTTAGTTCATTCCTTTTTATTAACAAGCAGCTCTTCTTGTATACAGCTGTCGTGTTTTTGTCCACATCGTAAAAGACTTGATGGTTTGCTGTTACTAGGATGGAACTGAAGAAACAATGCCGAATATTTCAGGTAATTTTGTTCTAGTCATCAAGAGATGTTTTGGTGAGGTTCTTCACTATATCCTAAGAAAAGGCTTCACTCAACTGAATTGAGGCAAACTATTTATAATAGTACTTTTTGCCTGTAAAGGTTTAGTAAAGTATTCATATAACATTATTAAAATGCATTTTGCAGAGTTTTAAGGCAAAAGCTGCAAAATAAAACTTGTTATGCGTAGGGCTAAATACACTGCAGAAAACTACCTTTCATCAGAATGGGCATTGCTCACTCAGTAAGTCAAGGAAATGTCAACCTCCAAGATTTTGCTACATACACAATTTCTACTACTGATAAATAGGGACTACTTGTACAAATACGTATAATAATCTAAAATTAGTGTTCACAGTATTTTAAATTACACTTATAAATATTGTGGGCATTTATACAGTAGTGTTAAATGAGGTAGTTTGTTTTTCCTTTTATAGTAATTTTTTTTACAGTAATATATGTACGCCAACGATAATAATGCCTTTTGTTAATTTATCCCTCTCTTTATCCATAATTGGGAATAATTTCCTGGAATACAGGGCATAAATCTGTATTTAGGATTCTTAGAAACTCTCCCTTTGGTCATTTGCTTTACTCTCAAAATTCACATTTTATGTATTCTCTTTGTTGAGAAGTTGTTAGCTACCATCACTATGAGCAGCTGAGAGACAATGTGGAGAATGATATTCAGCAAATAAACTGAATGCTTTTGTTATGAAGTCCACAGAGGTGAAGCCCAGAGAGGTGGTGGAGGTCCCATCCTTGGAAGTTTTTAAGACTAGGCTGGATGGGGCTCTGAGCAACCTCGTCTGGTGGGAGGTGTCCCTGCCCATGGCAGGGGGGTTGTAACTAGATGATCTTTAAGGTCCCTTCCAACCCTGACAATTCTATGATTCTACGATTTAGGTTATCCTGCATCTAAAGAATCAGTATCTTGAAAGGGCTTTGAGTCTTGTTTGTAAGAGAGTAGGGAAAGAATTCATTTTCTTTAGAGAGGTGGTAGTTTTCCCAGTGCTGAGGTATGCAGAATAAACATATATAATAATTTCAATAACTATCCAAATAAGATTATTACAATTATTTCCATGGGCAGGAGAGTTTTGATACAACTTTCCCAGTATGTTAGACTCCCCACACGAACTGCATGCACACTGGAGTTTTCCTTCCATTGAAAATCCTGCTCTGCATGGCCACCTGTTTTCATATAATTTGCAGTAATGTAGTAACCTGTTACCTCCGGCTAATTTTGGTTGAAATTGGTTACAAGTTCTAAAATTACATGGAGAAATTATACCAGGCAGACAGAAAGACAAATGCTTGTTCAGGTAGAATAATTGCGTAAGTTTTCTCAGGAAGAAGTCTCTCTGTTGGACTCTCTCCTGTGCTTAAAAATGAATAGCATTTTAAAGATTAATAATAAATTAAAGTAGAAAACAAAGATTAAGAAATAGTTTTATCGTTTTTTAAAGGAAGAAGTCACCAGTGAGATTCCTTGGGATCTGACTGCTCAACATCTACAAAAAATTTGCAAATGGCAGCAGACATAGAATTGGCAAACTCTGCAAATGGTGCAAAAGGATACAGGATAATGAACTGGAAAGCAGACTGAGAAAGGTCCCTGAAGTATTTCAGAAAATTATACAATGAACAAAAATATCAACTTGGTAAGTGCGAAGCAATGTCTACAGGGAAGCTAGTCTAACATTTATAAGCAATAGTTAGTTATCTTTTGCCACTCAGGAATGGGCTCTTAAGAGACATTGTAGCTCAGGAGAGGCCAAAAACTGAACAGAATGATCAGAAGGTATTGGGAAAGGAGCAGAAAACAAACCAGTCATTATAACTCCATATAATCCCTAAACCCATTGTACACCTGTAGCTTAATCACTACATGAAATTCTGGTCACGCAGTACTATTAGTGCATTTTAGTACATATATGCAGTACGTATTAGTGCATAGAGTTATTAAAACCAAAGAAATTCAACAAGGAGAACATTATGGAGTGGCTTTAATATATGAAGAAAAAAGGCAGATGTTTCAGTCCAGAAAGGAGAATACTGAAGTATCTTAACAACGTATAGAATTTTGCAGAGAAAGTGAATAGGGATGCTTATTTTTCCTCACAATTCAAGAACTGGGCACAGGGCTTGAGACAAAAATACTGATTCAGACAATACGTAATTAAAATGTGGAACATCCTTCCCCAAAAGGCACAAAGTGTAAAATCATATTAAACTATTTTTCCAATTCCTTTATGGAGGGCAGGGTTGTGGGTACTATTAAACATGGAGAAGACTTAGAAGGGATCTTATTAATGTATAAATATCTGAAGGGTGGGTGTCAAGTAGAAGGGGATAGTCTCTTTTCTGTAGTGCCCAGAAACAGGACAAGGAACAAAGGGTATAAATTTAAGCATAAAAGGTTCCACCTCAATGTGAGGAGGAACTTCTTTACTGTGAGGGTGATGGAGCACTGGAACAGGCTGCCCGGAGAGGTTGTGGAGTCTCCTTCTCTAGAGACTTTCAAAACCTCTCTGGATGTGTCTCTGTGTGGCCTGCCCTAGGTGATCCTGCTTTGGCAGGGAGGTTGGACTCAATCTCCAGAGGTCCCTTCCAACCCCTACCATTCTGTGATGGGTGACTTCCCTGTCAGGAGGCTTACAAAGAACTGACTGACTGCAGGTTATTTCTTCCCTAAGCCCTTGATACCAGTTTTGAGACAAACTGTCTGGCAACATGGGACTTCAGATGTACAGTGGGTGCTAACAACACGGCTTCTTACAACATTCTCCTTTGCGCAGCTGAGCATTCCCATCTCGAGGAGATGTTGCTCGTGTTGTTCCCTCCGAGTGAACCCCATGAAGGCAGGGTAGTGCGGAAGGAAAGACTGGCTCTGGAAACCCCATCCCCTCTTATTCCCTCAGGAGTTTCCTTCTCCAGTCCCCTTAGTGACGGCAGCGGAAGACGCGAGATACGCAGAGGCCTGGAGAAGGCAGGACACCCACCACAGCCCCAGCAATGTACCTATCACCCCTCAGCAGCCACCGGGCCCCGCCGCCATTTGGGGCAGTGGGGCGAACAAACTACATCTCCCAGAATGCTCAGCGCCGCGGCGCCATCTTTCCTCGCGCGGGGCGGCTCGGGGAGCTCGTAGGGGCGGTAAGCGGAGGCATGGCCCTGTTCCCGGCTTTCGCCGGGGCTGCCGAGCCCGGCGAGCCCCCAGCCGGCAGCGGCGACGGCTCCAGAAAAGGTAGAGTCCTGGGAGAACCCTCTTTTCCCGACAGCTCTCCACAGCCCGGCCCTCGGAAAGCCCAGCCGCCCCCGTCCGCCTCCACCCGGACCCTTCCGTACCGTGCCGGCCCTTCCGCGCCTCCCGCCGGGCCTGCTCCGGCCGCCGGGCCGGGCGCGCTCCGCCCCCGCCACGGGCTTGCGGCGTGGGCGGTGCTGCCGCTGGAGCCCGGGCCGCGGCAACGGCAGTCTGTGTCCCACGCCTCCGCCTCTGCACGGGTGGGAGCTCGGCACAGGGGTCCGTCCGCCCGGCCAGCCCCGCCGCTCAGAGCGCTCTGCCAGCGTTGCCTCGGCGGCTGCTGTGCCCCTCGGCCCGGCCTCTCCCTCCGGTGCGGGCTACGGGCTGCCGACGGCGCGCACCGGCGTGCCCTGGGCCGGGCATCGTGTGCCGGGCTCAGTAAAGTTACAGCTCTTACCAAAAAAAGTTACTTTCTCTGAGGAGTTACAGCTCTTACCAAAAAAAGTTACTTTCTCTTAGGTAACTTTGGGGAGAACCCAAAATAGGCGTATTCCCATAAAAATGGTGCTGGCATTTCATTGAAGGCTTCTTCGGTGTGCTTAGAGTGGCTTCCAGCTGTCTGCTGGTAGGTGCTGGAGGCGTGGCTGTAGAAATACTCATCGGAAAAACAATACGTGCGTGTTAACTTGGTGTGCGGTAGAGAAAGTTTACATTATGCAGAAAATCTAGTGGTGTTTGGTTATTGTTTAGGGGTTTTTTTACCACTAGCCTTGCATAACTTTAAAAGTGTTTTCTCAAGTTTCTTGCTTATTAAGCCAAATTTTAGTTGTAAAGGATATTTTTTGTAAGGATATGGCTGAAATTATGATTCAGCTTGTCGTTTTCACTGTCATGGTTGCTGTCTAGCAAGTTCTAAGTTACAAGACGAGTAAAGAACCCTATCTGGTGTATTGTCAAACTCAAGTATGCACAACATATATGAATTCTATTGGGAGATTTTTATTTTTTTTTAACTGTGCCTTTTGTTGCCAGCTTCCACCACCCTTGAGTCTGCCCATCCTCTGGACACCACAGCAAGGGCAAACATTTAGAGAATTGTTTACTTAGACTAAATTTCTTGTATGTTTAGTTCAGTCAGTATGGTGAGTTTTTGAAGCTTTTAGCAATACCCTCTGTGTCTTGCTTCTGGTAACCAGTTCTGTGTTACCCCCTGATGGCACTGCAGCAGTCTGCCAGTGCAAAGATGTTGTAGCCACATCTAGGAGCATCTCTGGTAATGACACTTGATGCAGGAAGTAGTGGATATAATAAGATCCCAAATAACAGCTTCTAGGATGTGAGGAGCTGCTTTGCCAGACAGAGGTACAGTAAAATTCTGTGATAGTAAGGCCTAGCTTATATTTTTAAACTCTGGGAATTGAGCCTTTAGGTTTGATATGCTTAGTCTGTGTCACTGCAGACCACCTGTATGGAAGATCAAATTACACAGGAAGAGATGTTAAGACTGACTTTGGGATCTGGATTTCAGGTTTTAGCACTGTTTACTTGTCATATTATGGTCTACTTGAAGTTTTTTGTGTGAGGATTATTGACAAAACTTTAAGGAATATAAGGTTTTTGGTTTTTGTTTTAGCCAATATTGTACTTTGGTTTTAATGACCACATTTCAGTATAAGTTATAAAAATTATCTCAGAGCAACGTTCATGGTAGCGTATATCAAATTTCACACATTCACCTTGTTAGACCTTGAGGACCTGATGGGCAGCTTTGCTATCTCTCTGATAGATGACTCTTTCCTCAGAGCTGTTGGGAAGCCAAAATCCATCATACTACAGAGATCCCAGGGTATGTTGTATTTAACGGGATATGCAAAGCTGAGGTATCTTTTGCAGTCATTTAGGACTGCTTCATAGTTGTATTGTGAAAGTTGAGGTAATAGTGTACATTTGCTAGCCATGTTTCATTCCTCCATCCATCTCTGTCTCACACTTTGAAACCTTCATAAACCAGTTAGTGCTGCCTGAAATGGAAAGATTGCTGTACCCTCTTCCAGTTCCGCTAGATTACTGAGTTGCAGCAACCTCTAGAGTGCAAAGCAATTTTGTATATGGTTTCTTCCGATTATGCTGTCAAGTTTAATTAGTTTTTGGTAGAAGATAATTTACAAATTTATCAGTAGCCATGAACAGAGCAGTGGTACTAATTAAACCTGCTAACAGCAATAAGCACGCCCAGCATTATTTACGGTCTAAACTATTGTATAGGTAAGATGATGCAGTGAGTTTTGCTGAAAGCAGATTTTCAGGATCCTGAGGCAACAAAAGTTTTTGCATAACTCTTAAAAATTGCCTCTGTAGACATGCACTGTAAACTTTTAATTTTTTTTGGTTTTGTTCTTGGGAAGGTATAAAAAGAATGCCAATGGATTGCTTCTAACGTTGTGCTGCGTTGTGGATGGTTGAGTAAAACAGTACATGCATATTAATTACAAAAGAAGTTTTTTATATCTTTTATTCTTTTCTGTTATTTAAGAATGTAAATGTAGTCTGCAAAAATAAACTTTTAGACATCTGATGAGAAAATAATAACAAAAAATTGAAAAGGTAGGGTTTTAAGTTGGGAATGCATTTTGATGTTTGAGGTGTTTGTATTGGGCTTGTATCTCTTCTTTCACTGGAGATTATTTACAGGGAGGTTTGGACTTACATGTTGTGTAATGGAAAAAATAGTTCAGTTCCTTCTAGAGTATTAGGTCAGTTTGATTAAATTGTTCAGAAAATACCGTGGTTAGAGAATTCTAAACGTTTCCCTGGTGTATCCACAGAGGGATATTGACTGTGCTACAGTGGTTGGTTCTTGCAGTGTGTTTCTTCATTGTTTTAAAAATGCAATTTGATCTCATCTGCTCAGGTAGAAGGAAGCTACAGGCACAGTCAGGGGATTAATGTTTATTACTCCATTTCTCTACGTGACTTTCCTTGGAGGCCCTAAAAAGTAAACCTTATTCTGCCTGTGCTTGCTGTTGTAACCATATTTCACCAAGTTAGCGAGTGACTGCACATCTGTAAGGAAATAACAGATAATTTCAGCTAAAGTTAAGCCAGAATGGTATCTTGGAAGTTAATTTCTAATAGTTAATGGTGATAATAGACATTATTTTGCTATGTTTAAAGCAGATTTCCTATGGAAATGGATCTTGTGCATGCTTACTGTGCATCTGTCTGCCAGCCTAATTCCTCAGTATCTTTCTCTTCTTCCTCAGGAATTTTAGTCCTTTCAATCAAATTTCTGGAAGTGGGAGAATGAAATGGCAAAAGTGACGGAGGTCTGTGAAAACCTACATTTACTTAGGAAAGATAAATCTAGATAAAGTACCACTGCTGCAAGAGAGGCTGTGATGTGAATTGAACTGTTGAGGGGCTTGGCAATGAGCATCTGTACATTAGCCAACTAATAAACCTCTTGGAAGATCACAGTCTGACACAGCACAGGCTGCCTTTTGCCCAGTGGGGGATGTGGCAAAGTGCTGTAGAATGGTCTAGAGAACCCAGAGAATTCCTGAAGCTGTGGCAGTGGTGGGAAGTGTAAAGGATGAAGGATGTAACTTGAAAATCGAGGCCTCATCCTTTTGTGAGCTGCAGGATTAATTTGCTGGGAGGAGGAGGCGAATGAAAATTTTGCCAGCTCATTCTTTTTATTTAAAAATGTGGTTCTGGTTTTAGAACAGCCTTTTAAACGGAGAAATAATACAGATAGCTGCTTTCCACTCTTCTGCCAATTGAGGTGCAGCATCTTTTGTTTAAAGTGTGTTTTGTGCCTCAGGGAAATTTATGTGGTTGGTCAGCCCCGTGTTTTATTGTGTCTTCTAAAACAGCTGGAGCTTTGCTGCTTGCTTTGTTTATTTTCTTCTCTGTTCATTTTGTCAATGTGATCGATAATGCCTTTTTAAAAAGAAAAGTATCAGTTGCTTTCTTTAAGTTTTTAAGACCGAAGCTCTTAGTGCTGGTAAGGATCTGTATCTCCATTTGGAATTATTTGGCACTACAGTGCCATAAGGCTCAAGGCTAAAAATTTAGCATAGTTGTTGTTGTATGAAAACATTTTTTTCCTAGTTTGGGCTGATCTGTGTCCAAAGTGTTTACACTGATAGATAATGCCTTTTTAAAATATGATTTGTATTATTTGTATTAATCTTTGGAGGACCTGATATATTATGCTCTTGAAATCAATTAATAGCCTCTTTTCATGTGTACAGCATTTTAAAATACCTCAGATCAAGATCTGAAAAGTTAAACATCTTGGACATTTTTCCTAATGTTCTAAGTATTTTAAGTCTTGGATTCTGAATTTTGTCATCAACCACTCTGTATGATTGAAAGTATATTATTTAACTTCCTTTTGCCTTTGAGCTTACTTATTTTTTAAAATGTAACCCATTGTTTTTTAAAGTGTCATTAATGTTAATATTAATATAATTGAAGTGATTTTTTTTGAACCATAATTCTTTATTCAATACAGAACCACCTTACAATAAATTTATTTCTACCAAAAAAATGCTAGTGATTTATTACAAATTACAAGGGGAAATGATAATTTATTAAAAAGCATAGAAGCTCAGAGGCTACAGAGAATATTATGGTACCTAAAGAATGTTATTGGAGATCTGGCCAAAGGCAAATTAGAAAAAGATACGATAATTTTAAGGCCACCTGTCTGGCTAATAAGTTACAGTTTTGTGCTGTTATGTGATACACCTTTACACCAGAGACTCTGCCAAAAAGTCCATTCTTATTTTGTTAGGTGATTCTAGATATTACAGTACAAATATAGATTTTTTTTTATTATTTTTTATAAAGAGGAATTAAATATCTTTTTTATTTCTGTAAGTAAGTATCAGGCTTTATGTACAAATCAGTTGCATTTATTCAAGTCTGGAGTTCTCTGGACCATTGTGCTTTCTCTGAATTTGTCTTATGTTTAACAGACCAGAGTGTGACCAGTGGAAAAGCATTGTAAGGTTACAGTTTGCTCCTGCATTAATTTACATCCCATCTTCATTACCAAAATGAGCAGAAATAATTGAATATGAGGAAGAGAATTTTAAAAATCAGTATCACCTCAAAAATCTCAGGTATAAAGCAGCACTCGGTATACTGAGTGACATATATTGAATTATTAACTCAAATTGGATTATACAGTTATCAGGTGTATAAATTTGACTCTCGTGTGTTTTAAATATGTAATGGTTGCAGAATTATTAATGACAAACATTTTGTTATTTCCTGGAAAATACTAAATATAATTTTTCTCAGAAGTTCTGATTTTAGGTTGGTTCTTAATACATCTTTTACCGGATCAAAATAAGAAGTTAACTTAATGTTGCATAACACTTTATTCCCCAGCAGAGGGAATAAGTATGTTGATAGGTGAGGGAAGTGTTGCTTGGATATTATCCAGTATAAATCTTTCTCCTTGAAATCACCGAAGGTTTAGGAAGAATGCTTTGTGGTAGACTTGCGTTTTTAGAATTATAGACAAATACTTAAAATGAAGGCATTTGCACCAGTGTGGATTAGTTTAAGTTAAATAGTAGATTTTTATCATATTTTGGGCAAGAAACGATCACAGTTTTAAGGTTTCAGTTTGTATTCTAATTTTAAATTAATGCATCATAAGTATTTCCCTGGAAGGGGGAATAAAAATAATTTGATTTGCAAGAGAGTTGGGTGGTGTATTTGCTTTAGGTTTGGTGGTGCTGATTGTGAGGCAGAAGGTTGCAATAATATGCATAGATATTATACAGCTGAATTTTTATTTTTCAGTGTCCATCCTATGTGTTGGTGATCTGGGTAGCATTCTGCAGCATACTGGTTGGGGTGCTCGTGGGAAGCGTGTTTTGGTCCTAACAGTGCCATGAATTGTAGGCACTCTGAACAAGACGAACCAGAGAAGGTGGCCCTTCGGTCTTTGTTAGCAGGGGCAGTCTCTTGGGAAATGCAAACTGGGGCTTTATTTGATTGTATGTACTTTTTGATGAGTTTAACTTAGCTTACCAAACTGTTTTACAATCTGCTCCATTTAAACAATTCAGTGACAAGAGACAGAAGAAAGATTTTGGTATGAAGAGCTGTTTCTGAAGAAATACTTTAGAAGGAGGAGAGATGTACAGCTTGGCAGATAACGTGTTCATGCTGTTTAAGGATTAGAGGTCAGTGTAGTCAAAAGCACAAAGACAGGAGTGTGACAGGAAGAGCACTGATGCAAAAATAGCTGTAAAGAGCATGGAGAACATGCAAGGAGACCAAATTTGTTCCTTTTTTGTTATCTCCCGTGGTCTGACACCAAAGAGACTGCTGTCAAATTCTGTGCTTATATGAAATAACATTTGTTAATAAGTTAGAAAATTTCACATACTTAAAAGAATCCTCGAAATGAAATCTCTATGAATACAGAAGCTTTAATATCAGTAAAATTATGGCAAAAAATTCCACCTCCGCATCCTGCCAGTATCTGATCTTACCTGATGGCTGAGATCTAGATGCAGAATGCTGACTAATAGATCAAAATTAGCATCAATTAGCCCTTTTTCACACTATTGAAAAGTCTAATGGTATTTCAGTGGTTAGAGAACTGCGAATCCAGCAACACGTTTTGACCTTGGAGAAAACACACGAGTATTCTTATCAGTAATGGCTGCCCCTATCAGTAAGATCCTGTTAAAAATATTTTCCATACAGTGAATCAAGTACATTTTTTTTAATTTTGCATAAGTTGTATTGCAGTTACTAAGCACACCATTTAATTACATGCTTCTGTAATTATTTCAGTTTTGCTCTTTAAATAGGTACATATTTGTATTATAGATAGTATCTAATAATGATAATTGATATAAAATACGTGGAGATACATTAGAAGATCTATAACTATGCATATATAACATACATATGTATTGTACAAACCTGAAGTTAGAATTTAAACATGGTGAAAATTACAATTGGCCAGACTCAGGTTTTTTTGAAGTATATAGCAGTGTATAAAACATACTGTCTTTCAGTATGAACTTTTAAGTAGTATTATATAGTATGTGGTTTTAAAAGCTTAGATTGATGTCAGGGGAAGATTCCAGCTCCTAAATATTTTACCTCATTACAACCACATGTTCTGCTAAATGGAAATTTCATGGACTGCTTTCTGATGTGCTCAATTATTACACATGACTTAGTGACATTTGCTGTGAATTTAGCTGTCTCCTGACTAGATTAAGCCCCAACTTTAAAAAGCACAGCAAGCTACTTTGTATTGATCTCACACTTTTCTTGCAGAATTGGACTGGCTTACTAACCCAAGCTTCTCTACAGAAGATGCACTGTTACTGCATCAGCGCACTACAGAAGTTGCAAATCTCATCCCTGAAAAATCACCACTAATAAGGTAGAATATACTTCAGTATCTTATAGAATAGCCTCTTTCTTTTGTCCTGCTTATCTTTTGTTATGTGAGACCAAAAACGGGAGCTTTTAGGACTGCTTTTCATTTCACTGTTCAGTATTTAAAAGGACCTTAGCTGAGTCATATATAAAAGTATGAATAATGCTTCCATGTCCTTTCACTTAAAATAGTGAGAAATTATACTTATGCAATTACATTCCCCCTTTCTTTTTCTCACAGCTGCATTTAAATCATTGTTATTTCAGAGTGGAAAGGGAACTGAGTGATCATGATTCTTGATTAGCTTCTGAATGTCCTAAGTGACCCTTGAAATAGTCTGAAGATTAAGCATCATCTTTGTGATTTCTCTGTGAAAACCAGTTTAATCAGCTATTTCACAGTCGGATTTTTTGCTTTCTCAGAACTAGTTGGAGATGTGAATTAATGAAATATTACGTGTATCAAGTTGTGTGGCTGTGTAGAACATGATGATCAGTGAAGTGAATGATTATATTCTTTTACAAAAATGAGCTTTAAGTAGCCACGTTTGCTGAAGAATTAGTTTTATTACCTTCACCAGAATAGTTGCTATACTTGGCATGTAATAATTAATGGAAGCAAGCTGGCAGTTGACAAGTTCGTAAACTTAGTCAAGAGATTCTTAATTTGATACAAGCTCCTCTGTTTATGACGACTATTGGTGGTCAAGATGGGCAATGTCTTTATAACAACAATCACAGCTGAATACATATTTTTGTATGCTTACAGGTATTACAGAAACACAGAATCATTTAGGTTGGAAAGACCCTTGGGATCATCATGTCCAACCATTAGCCCTACTCTACAAGTTCATCCCTATACCATATCCCCCAACACCACATCTAAGCGATGCTTAAACACATCTAGGGATGGTGACTCAACCACCTCCCTGGGCAGACTATTCCAATATCTCACCACTCTTTCTGTGAAGAATTTTTTCCTAGTGTCTAGTCTAAACCTATTGTGTGACTGAAATGCACTCACTGTTCTGTTTCAGTAATAAATGTATTCTGCTTATATTTCTTCAGATCTTTTCAGGACTTTAATGGCATAAAACTAAGGAATTTACAAATTGCCATTCAGATAAAATGACATAGTAAGCCCACCATATTTCATTAATCTTTGAGAAAGAATTTGTCAAAAAAGCAGTGTCCAGGAAATGTTTTATCTTTTTACCTGTTATTAGGATACATTCTCAGTTCAATAAAAAGTAATTACTCCAGTGTAGTTGAGGGATTTGGGGAGTTTGGGTTTGTTAATTTTGTTTGGGGAAAAGTGTGTGTGTGTTAAAAAGGTCTGCTAATGGTTCTCCTATGGCTTCTTTTTCTTAGTGCCCTTAAAATGTATAGGGGTTTTTTTTGAGGTGCCTTGTCATTCCTTTCTTTTACTGAAGTATTCCAGGAAGCCTGTTTAAAAAGAGCTTGTGTTTTAAAAATTAGATAAGAACTCCATTATTTCAACTGATTATTAAGTATGGGAGCGTATATAATATGTACAATGACACACATTTGGTTTTGTGCTGTCAATAAGTCAGTTTTCTGTTGTATGTAGTGTTTTCTACTACATTATATTATATGATAGCATTAAGCAGTCATCAAAAATTGTTCCTTCATTGGTGAGATTTGAATTTCTAATCTGGAAGTGATTTTAAAAGTATGTTTTTGATATTTCTTATGTAAATCAAAGAAACAAGGAAAAAAAGTGTGGGCTTCTTTCTTTTGCAGGTCACCCTGAAGATTTGTCATCCTTTTAGCTTGACCTAAGTTGTAGCAAAGTTAGGAAATTTCATCAACTCAGTCATCATCTTTAATTTGATGATGATAACAGATGGGTATTTATACAGATCGCACATAAAAATGCCTTTTGACATTTAAAACTTTAAGATTGGTTGTCAGTAATTAAAGCAGCTGAAAAAATTATAGTTGTTAATGCAGTTTTATATGACTTTTATTGTATATGTTGCTGCTAACTCTCTTCTCCAAAAATACTGGGAAAATAAAGGTGAAAGGTAAAAAGATGCTGAACTTTCTTGTGATGGTATTTCTTTACAGTTTTACCACTTAAGAGCATATGTCTCTATATACCTGTATATCCGTTTACAAGCAGGACTCCTTCAAGATCAGAGTTGTCGGGGGAAAGTGATGCAGATGGGAGTCTCAAACAGTCAAGTAAGAAAATAAAAAAGAAAAAGAAAAAGCATCACCACTATAAGAAGACAAAAAAGAAAAGCAAAGGGGACTCCAGTAGCAGTGAATCGGATCTGAACACTAAGCGTATCAGGGACGAAGCTGCAGGAAGTAGCAGAAGTCATGAAAAGGAAGCAGCAGCAAAGTATGTATTTATTAATACTGTGCAAGTTGTGAGTTCATTGTGTTCTTGCACTTGTCTCTTCAACTTTATGAATGAAATTCTTACCACTGGTGGGTCAATTTTTTCTAAGCTGTGTATGACTAAACCTCCATTCAAAGCAATGAAAATAGAATTAGAACCACTGGTTTAATCATATCTGAAAAACTGTGACTAAAATATTCTGTGAAGTACTGTTCTGCAGAGCAAAGCATGGTAGCAGTAAGGAAATATATTTTTAATGACATGTAGGGTCTTATGTTGAGTTTTGTAAACATCCTATTTCCTTTGATGGGTCTTCTGTTGGGAGAATTTTGAGAGGGATTGCATTCTCTAAAAATTATTCTTAATTAGTGAAAAATTCTTAATATATAGTTGTGTTTTCCTTGTAATGTAACTTCCTCCTCACAGATTTAAGACTTTATTTCATTTTAAGACAAAGTTTGTTGTACAGTTTAACACTTATGTGTTATTACTTACGTATGGCCATTTATTGCTCTGTGCTGTGCCATGAGCAAGAACTATGAAGGACACATCTAGATGGGTATTTTAACAATTGAAATTACAGAATTGCCTAGATTGGTAAAGACCTTTAAGATCATGAAGTCCAAAATTGTTTTCCTATGTCTTTTTTGTTAATTCCAGGAGCTCTAAAGTACTGCGTAATTAGTGGAGGTGTCTTTTGTTTGGTTGTTTATTTGGTTGGTTGTTGCTTTTTTTCATGGAACAAGAAAATGGCTACGTAGTGACTAAAACAATCTATGGGCAGTAAAAGAGGTTCGGTGAATGCAGGTTGGGCATTACCTTGCTGTGCTTTTCTCAGACTGTTCAGTTTTGATCATTTAATGCGAAGTGGCCTAATGTAACTGGCTGTGTAAGTCACCTTTCCCTGTTTCTCATCACGTTGGCTTGTTTGAGCAGCCATTTTGCCCTCTCTTATTACCTAGTTCCTGTTTTTTCTGTAGCATCAGCAACTCTGGCTCTAATTCACAGCATTGCAGCTGCTCCTGGGGACAGATCGAGGATTTGGTGACATTGAGGAGTTGTTACAGCTGGGTGTAGTCCAGGCAGTCCTTGACTTTCATCCAATTTACTCACTTCTCCCAAGGCAGGTTAACCAGGAGCTGAGAGCACAGGCTTGTGGGCACGTGTCTGTGCCAAGGGATCTTCATATTGTTTCCCTGTGGAAGAATGGCAGTGCTACTGGAGGTATTGTCTGATACCTCTAGCCACACTCACCTTCTCCCCTATGAAGACTCTGTTGTTGGCTTATGGTGGCTAAGGCTTACTTGGCTGTGAGGAAGCATGGTAAAAATATTTGGGATTCTTAAGACCATTCTGCTCTGCCCAGTCACCCTTGTCTTTGCTGGAAGGGTGTCGGGCTGGATGGAATGAACTTATGTGATGAACGTGGTTCATGAGCTGTTTGTGAGACTGGGCCAACCAGCCAGTGCTTTGTCTGAATGAAAGGGTTGAAGTTCTTTCAGGGTGTCTCTTTTCACTTCTTACCGTGAATTGTTGATACTGAGAGAATATTGAGTTTTCAGGAGACTGGTTTTGAAATGTGAACCACAAAATTGCTCTAAATTAAATAGGTCTTGTGGAATTTTAGAAGGCTTCTCAGGACTATACAACTCACCAAGTTACATATTTGTAACATGAATTCAGACTGGAAGTTCATAATGGCCTACAGTTTAATGGCAGGTGGCAATTTCCACTTAAGTTCATTTGTATAACTGTAATCCATAAACCACTTTGATGCATGCTGTTTATCAAATGCATAGGTATAATTACAGCTAATCAACATAATCCTCTTACAGATTATCCTCTTTTTTTTTCATTGTAGCATCTTCTTAAGACAAAAATGTATTTTAGAAGTAGTAATATACGGCTACATTATAGTTTGCCAAATTGATAGGTTAAATCTGGTTATTACCTTTCATAATCATAGATCCAATTTTTGAAAGTGCAAGGAGTGTTTGTCTTTTTGTTTTGATGGTTTTATTAGTGTACGTCTAGTTGATTTTTTCTGAACATGTGACTGGCTTTACAATAATAGATCATGTACCATGATTTTGACTAAAATAAATTATTACGAACTGCGTTTCCTGGATTTTGTGAATGCTGAATACATGCACCAATGCTTAGAATATACTTCTCCTTTTCTGCAGTCCAGATAAGAAAACATCAGATCCTACCAGCAGTCGCTTTGTTTGGCTTGATGACATCCAGGCTTTCACAGCAGAAACCTTCAGAATAGACAAGAAACCAGACCCTGCAAACTGGGCCTACAAATCCCTGTATCGAGGGGACATAGCGAGGTACAGTATGTTGATTTCTATTGATATTCAGACTATCACAGAATCACTATCTCAAGATTTATTAACTTGCATCTGGCTGTGAAATTTTTATGTAGAAGATGAGAAAATAACAGAGTAGTTTATTTCAGAATTTGACTTTGCATCAGGCATAAGTATTTTAAAAGGCAAAAGACGCCGTGAAATAATGGCAATGAAGTGCATGACTTGTTTTTTTTTAAAAACATTCTCTGTATAGTAGACTTGCAGAAAACTGGTACAGGTACTTTTAGCAAACAGGTTGTGTGTTGGGTGACACAGACATTGTGCTAAAGGGTATCTCTGTTAAGCACTGCTACATTTCAACTGATTATAAGAGAAATGGTATATTCAACGTTGTTAATGGGTTACTGGTACTATGATGACCCTTCAGAACTTTTCCCTGCATTAACAGAGAAGCCCATCTAAAGGAGCCTACACTGGGCTCATGCATTCTGTATGTACACTTCTTTCTTGATATTCTCAAATAAAATTGTTTACTATATATAAAAATTAATTATTTGTGGAGGAGAGAGCACTTACGGTTTTTTACTTTTTGCAGTAAAATTGCCTTATTACAATCCATTCTAATTTTCTGCCACCTCTGGATTGTCAGCTATTGTTAAAATGAAAAGTGTTATTTTAGCATTGCACATCACTATCTGCCACTGAAATGACATTCTTGGTAATATTATAAAATGGTATTTTCCTTTCTTAATCCATAGGATTACTGTGGGCTTTGTGAACCTGGTCTCTCTCTCTCTTCTCTTCCCCTGCCCACTTCTTGGCATATAAAATGGATAGAGGCTTAGGGATACAGAAAGATATTACTGGACTGAACTACTGGTATCTGATTTTTTTTTTAGTTTAAAACAATCTAATCTAAATTGTCTTAAATAATGCTATCTGGTTTTCTTTCTCTAGGTTTGGCTATATGGCTTTAAATGATAGGAGAAAAAAATTACTCTGCTGAGTATGACAGATGTTGTTGAACTCAGAGGAAGCTTAGTATGCTAGCAAAACTTGTGATGGTACTGGAAAAAAAATTTGAGTCTGAAGGAGAAAGTTACTAAGTTGTTTACACTTTCAAAGGTCTATGCATACATTATTTGGGTCAACTTGCATTAAAGTACTTTTTTCATGCTTTCTTTCAAAAAGGAGTCGTCTTTTCTAATGTGTGTTTTAGAAGATACTTAATTCTATTTTTTCTTTCTAAGATATAAAAGGAGAGGAGAGTCCTGTCTTGGCATAGATGCAAAGAAACAGTGCATAACTTGGGAGAGTTCTGCATCAAAAAGGAAGCAATTACAGAGGCGACCTGAGCGCTACTTCACAAAGAACAATGTGAAGATACTGAACACAGATGGGATTCCTGTTTGCAATAGAAGTTCTCCATCTGACTCAACTGCTTTTATACCAGTTTTCCAAATGGAAACTGATGATCCTTCTGACACAACGGAGGTGAATCCTCTTGGGATTTATGATCCATCAACTACAATGTGGCTACAAGGAACAGGGTGCAAGAGTGCAGGTGATGAACCTGTAAATACACAGCAAACAATTCAAGAGTCTGGAGTAAACGTTAACTCCATTCTAATGGCAAAAGTGGAAGAACATAACAAGAAAGTCAGAGAAAACCCAAGAGATATTAATGCTTGGATGGAATTTGTTTCTTTTCAGGTGTGTATTCTGTCAGACCTGGTTGCTTACTGTGAGTAATAAATACATGAACACTATGTTGGAGTTTTGTTTGTTTAGGACCAGGTCCCTTCTATTGGTGAAGAATGAGCGTTAATTCATATTCACAACTGTCAGCATTCTTCTCTTGATTCTAGTGATGAATCTTCCAAATGTTGTAATGACTTTTCTTTTTGTTTTAAGGATGAATTGATGGGAGGACCTAGCCCTTATGCCAGTAAGGGAGAGCAGGAAGTAAGAAGAAAATCACTGAAGTTAATCTTAGAAAAAAAGCTGTCTATTTTAGAGAGGGCTATTGAAAGCAATCCAAGTAATGTTGATCTGAAACTTGCCAGACTGAAGCTTTGCACAGAATTCTGGGAACCACCAGCTTTAATCAAAGAATGGCAAAAGCTAATTTTCTTACATCCCAATAATCCGGAGCTGTGGAAGAAATACCTCCTGTTCTGTCAAAGTCAGTTCACTACCTTTTCTGTTTCAAAAATCAATAGTCTCTATGGAAAATGTTTGACCACCTTGGCAGCTGTACAGGATGGCAGCATGGTATCGCATCCTCTACTGCCTGGCACCGAAGAAGCTATGCTAGGTAAGGTTCTTTCTATTTCTGTGTTACAGTCAGAATGGTTTTCACAGGAGTTGACTACATTCTCTGTAAGAATACATTTTCCAATGCATTACTGGAAGATTGAAAGAAATTATTATCTCTTGTTCAAAAGTTCTATAGTTAATTACTTTAATCCAGAAAAGAAAAGGGACTTGGGAAGTCTGGTGAGAAATTTTCTTGAGCATCCCAGTTTGTAGATGGAGAATTTTAAACTGTAATACCATGGGATCACGCCTTCTGTATTTATTGTATGTGTGTATCTACCACTTTATGCAGGATTATCCCTGGATGGAAAATTAGTCAGATGGTTAGGATGCTGGACTGGATCCAAGGAAGAAACGAGTTCATGCTTAGTTTTAGCATGTGCTTTTGATGCGTTTGGAGCTAAATAACTTAACCTGTCCCATTTCAATTTTGCTTCTCCACCTTGCAAAGTCACTATGATTATTCATCTATGAATATACTGAGGAGGGGGAAATATTAGCATCACCACGAACAAGTTTGGGGTATTTTTCCTTTTAAAATTTGTTTTTAATTCAGAGGAGACTATTATGAAGCAGTCCACATTTCTTATGTGTAGCATAATCCACGGAACCTGTTTTCACCCAAGTCATCTAACTGCTGTTTGAGCCATGGCACTACCTGTTATGCAATATCCAGTCTGGTCTTGTAGATTGAGATACTGGGTTACAAATGAGTTTAAGGTGTTCAGATGGTCCTTGGTTGATTCATCTTGGATCAAGCACTGGAAAAAGTACTGTAAAGGAAAAATCCTGTGGTGGCAAGTGGATATTGTACTTCCTGATAGCTTCTAGTTGTTTCTACTGTCTCTAATTTCCAATACTTCAATCATTTTGTACACTAATCACAAGGAATTATCATCAGGGCAAACATTTTATTCAGCATCTATTTTTTCAAGCACAAAGATTTTCCTTTCATTTTGTTTCCCTGCACAGTACATATTTGACTCATTAAATACTGCGTCAACTGCTGTGAGGAATTTGGGTTTTTTAATGGATTTCCTTCATGTAGCTATACTAGATTGACGATTTTCAAAATACATGTTTACTGGTGATGTCTTTAGGCTAAAATGAAAATGAACTCAAATTTGTGTTTCTGTTCCATTTTTAATGTCTCATTGTTCTGTATGAAGACTAGAGTGGTTTGTTTATAAACACTGTGAAGGTTTTGTTTTGTTATGTTTGTTGGTTTGTTGGGGTTTTTTTGGTTCCTTTGGAATTCAAATGATAACAGTGGAAAAATTTACAGTGGGGAGACTTCTTGATAGGAGCTTTTTTTTTAGTGACTCAACTATCTTAATTCTTGGTCCAAATCTAAATTGTCGGTGTATTTTAGGATGATCACCAAATTGTTCATTAAGATAAATATACAAAAGGTTTCACAAATTTATTATAAGGTGGGTAGTAGTGTGGCTGTATGGTAGGCTTGCATCTTCAAACCTTTGAGCTTTGCTAATGACAAAAGTGTAAGAGCTAATTTTAAGTAGTGGTGGACTGTGCCATCTAGTGTTTAATTCAGTATGCAGTGCTATCTGCTTGGAAAGAGGTGGGTGGTTTTTTTAAATCTTTAAGAAAGCAAGTAAAAATTAATTTTAAATTATAGATCAGTTTTTACTTAAATTTGGAGATAATCTGCAATATTTTAAGTTTACTAGGAACTTTTAGTATAAAGCAGATGAATGTAACTATTCTCAAATTTTACTGGAGAAAGGGAGTCCTGTTTTTCAAATTACATGTACTGATTGGGGAGAAACATAGGTCAGTTCAGCTGCAGAAGTGTCTTAGCATCATGGACTGAATTAAGTATGTATTCATGATGTTTCCAGCTTTTACCACAGAGAAAATGCTGATCTTTGCATTTCTTCAAATTTTTTTATTTAGGTTTTTTTAAATCATGCTGAAAATCTTATACTATAATTTATTTTTGACTCCAGTTTGGCAGCAAGTTCTGATGAGACATTCTCTACATTCAGACTCTTTTAATGCAACTTCATCTGTTTGAAGCTGGGAAACTAGGAAAAGACAACTTTGTCAGTGTCAGTTGGCCACAGTGTCTAAATTGATTAAAATACCTTGGAAGATTCTATAACATACTTAAACATACTTTCTGCTGTTCAAATACTTTCAGAAATGTCAGAGTCTTTGTTACCAGAAAAAATCACTGACTTTGCAGGAATTTCAGGCCAAATGCCTAGTCTGCATATTCTAGCTGAAATTTGAATTTTTACGTGTACAGATCTGTTGTAAACCTGAATACAGGTAAAAAGAGTAAATCATTTGCCGCTTCTTAGGATTAAAAAAATAAGATGATCATTAGAAGCAGTTGATTCTAACCTGTGTTATTACACGTGTGTATCCAGGCACTTGAATATTTTGATTGTTTCAAACCCTGCAAAGCCAATGCATTTAGTGAAGAAATAATAGGTTTTGAATAATTGTTTTCAAAACTATCAGTGAATTATTTAAGTCTTGATTTATGGGATTTGGGGTTTTTTTTGCAAACAAATTAAGATTCTAGCTTAAAGCAATTTGGATTTTCAACAGTCACTGTTTTGTTAAGACTTGAGTGTAATTTGGAGTGATGGAGTGTCTCTGAAATGTCCTTGAACTGCCTAGTAATAGAGCTGTTTATTAATACCTGTTTATTAATACTTGTTATTTCTCCAGTTCTTTTTGCAACTCTTGTTGCAAATATATGAATCAAAAAACAGGCTTTGCTCCTTTCTTAAGCTGAGACTTGCAGCTCAGTGGGAATATGGCAGCAATTACAGAAATAATTTGTTGAAAAGGGATAGGACTCTTCTCTATTTACAAGTAATACTTTGACCAGAAGACCAGAATTCTCCTAACCGAGTTCTTATGTAATGGAAAAGAAAATGGGAATGACAGTTGGAATGATAATGGTTACATTACCAACATATTACCACTGTAACTATTTCATGCAAAAATGAGGCAAAAAGGATTATTGTTGTAATCATTTGCTATGTGAATTGTAATAATGCCCAGCATCTTCAAAGAGGGCTGTGACCCACTTTAACAGACGTTGGATAAACTCAAGTTGGGACCAATGCATATAACTTTTATTCATCAACAAGGATAATGAATGTATGGCATGAATAAAACGTCATCTCTTCGGCTTGTTTAAAGTGAAAGGTCTTAAAGATAATTAAACTACAAGAATTCTGACACATGTTTATGCTAGTTACTCCCCATGTTGTAGAATTTGATACTGTTCCAAAAAAATTACGCTCTATAGCACTTCATGCACGTCATTTGCATATTTGTGGGCTGTAATAAAATACTTTGCAATAAAATTTATTTGAAATATTAAAATTTAATCTCTTTTCTTTACAGCTATATTTATTCAGCAGTGCCACTTTCTGAGACAGGCTGGCCATTCGGAGAAAGCAGTGTCTTTGTTTCAGGCTCTGATTGACTTCACCTTCTTTAAACCTGACAGTGTAAAAGATCTGCCAACAAGGGGACAGGTAGCAATTTCCGTTTAAGTGGGTGTTATGTCCCTGTGCATTACAGAGAATGCTGCAACAGAAAAACATTGATGAATTTTTACGTACATAGGGAGATGCTTTGGATCACAACTTTGTGGTTCTTCAAGGTGATTGATGCTTGCATAGGAAAAATGCTTCTGTGTCCTCTGGAACTACAGGCTAAGTGGCTGCTTCTACAGACATATAATAGAAATGTGATAACCAGTCATTTCATGTCTTAGTATGTTACAAATTAAAGGTGACGACAGTTGAGCTGGCTGACCAACATTTGTGTCTAGTTAGCACTTCCCCTCTTTCTTTTCCCCAGAACTGCTCTTGTTTTGTTACTGTTGCTGGAGGAAACTGATAATACCGATAATCTCTTCCTGTTCTAGATAGCTCTTGCAAATATTTCCTAGGTTCTCCGTTAATTTATTTTTGTTGTTGTTTTGTTGTTTTTTTTCAGTAATTCTTTGATGACTACATTAGGAACACCTTCATGCTTTAAAGTATCTTTTATTTGACTGATGAGATTCCATTCATCTTAGTCTGTTAAAGTACTGATTCACCTTTCTCTTTATTTGCTCAGGAGAAAGCTGGGCATGCTCCCCAGTAATAAATAAGCAGTAAGTTAATATTTAGAGGGGGCTGTTACCAGTGTAACATCATCTTCCTGAGTTGGCAGAAGCCGATTCCCTTTTAATGGGTGGTAGGAAGGGCCACCAGTTAGGCAACTGGGCTACTGTACAGGGCAGAAATTGAATTTCCTTTTTTATTACCTCATCTTCTTCCCCAGGAGCCACTACTGACACTACAGTTTTTGCTCTCTAGATTAATACTATTAAACACCAACGGAGCAATCTTGTAGTTTAAATAATAGTGGTGTCCTCTCAGAGAGCCAAAAGTTTAGAATTCAATCATAATTATGCAGGATTGGAGATTCAGTATCATGATAAATCTTGAGTTATGCTTCCAGTCATTTGAAAACCTGGAAGAATTTTAAAACTCTGAAGCAAGCAGGGTGGAAAGGAACCTCAGTTTAAAAGGACAGTGTTTAGGTTGGAAAGTGCAGTTCTTGTGAATAAGAAAATGCCAGATTTACAGCTGATGGCACATTCTGCACTGCATGATGACTCAATCTTGAATTACTTGTTTCCATACTGTTTTCGCAGTTCACTTTCTCACTTGGAGCAAAGAATAAATCCATGAGAAGCAGAATTAGATTTTGCAGTTGCTGCAAGCATTGCATTTTCTGATATGTTGATGCTTGATTTTTCTTAGAGTAAATTTCATTAATATTTGTATTAACAGTCACATCTCCGTGTCCAAGCCAAGGTTTGGTACATGGCAGAAGCATGTGATAGGAGAGAGACAGTCATTAGAGCTAAGTATACACAAAGCAGGGGAGGAATTGATGACTCTAAAGATGACATTGCATGCAGGCAGTGACAAAGGCCAGGACTAGAACCTTAGACTTCAGATTCACTGGAAAGTGCCCTAAAGTTGTTGACTACCCCGAAACCTGAGAGATGAAAGGCCTTGCTGATCTTTTCCTCTTGTCCTCAGTCCAGTCGTATTTACATCCAACTGTAATATTTTAATTTGACCATAGGTGTATGACTGTCTGAACTATCATTCCATGATACAAACTCTTAATGGTCCAAAGGAAGATAGGGAGGAGGGGAGATTTGGTTTCCAAAAGCCACATCTTGGGGACTTTGGATCCTTATCCTTGGAGGATCTGTATAGAATATTTGGCACAAAAGCCTTTTGCTTTCTTTAAAGCCTAATGCCTTTTAAAAACAGTCTTTATGTACATGAGAAGAACTTAGGACAGTCCTGCTGTGCCACAGGCATAGTTGAAGTACTGATGATGATTTTTAAGCAGCGTCTAACAGAGTATTCAGATATGGTAGTTGCACCCAGATAACTGATTGTAGGGTCTGGAGACCCTAAGTTGACCAGGACACTGTATGTACAACAGCAAAAATGAATTTTCTATGTGTTTTGTTTTGGTTGCCCCTGCCCAAAATTACAGGTGGAATTCTTTGAACCCTTTTGGGATAGTGGAGAACCACGAATTGGAGAAAAAGGAGCAAGAGGCTGGAAAGCGTGGATGCACCAACAAGAAAAGGGTGGCTGGATTGCTCTTAAGCCTGGTATGCATACGTCAGTATGTGTAGTTATATGTCCACGTGTTCTTCTAAACATTCTGATTGGAATGGTACAAGCTGTTTCCTCTCATGTTTTTGCATACAAGTTTTAAAATAAATTTACCAAGATAAAGTATATTACACTGCACGGGGAAAAAGCATGAGTTGAATCTTCCACATACAATACTGTTTATGGAACATTGTTGTCCTTCCTAGGATGAGAATTGAGGGAGAGGATGGCATATCCTCCACTCAGTACTGAAAAGGCTAAAGGTGTGAGTACTTGGTTGAGACCACACCCATCTAAAGTGGAAGGAAGCCACTTCCCTTAAGGCCCTTTCATCATATTGGTAAACCAGGTGGGATTATAGTATCATATGATAGTTGCCTCCAGGATTCCTACCTTAATGATTCTATTTCTAGAATCAGATTTCAGTTTCTTATAGCAAATACATCGTAGAAATAGGAGGAAAACCTTTTCTTTCTCTTTGTGATACAGAAAACACCTCCCTGCTGCTTAGTCCCACCTTGTCTTCTGGTCTACAGTGCTTCTCTTAATGTCAAGGACTACTCAAACAGATACATCTTGAAGGGAAACAGGAGGCTGGAACATGTCTGACCAAAGATGAACTGTCTCTGCTTTTGCTGCTCCTGCTTCTGTAGCAAGTCTAATGAAGCAAGTTTGGCTCTGCTTTTAGTAAACAACAGAACTGAAAAATGATCCTGCACTTCTCTTGTCCATGGATTAAGATGGAATTTCCTTGCCCCTTAACTGAGGTCAGCAGTTCCACTGCTGATGGCTATAGACTCAGTACAGAAAAAAGGACCACTGCCAGTCTGGGGCAGGTCCAGCCTATGTCAGTGCTTTTTCTCCATGCGTGTCAAGCGCAAAAGTTCAGGTGCAATCTGCAACAGAGTATAATCTCTAACTGTCACTGTTTTTTTTTTCCCAAGCTTTGATTAGGTCATGGAAATGATGTCATTTTTTGTGGAATTGCTGACTAAAGGAGAGGCTGTAGATCACAAAAAACCTAGGGTAAAAATCTTGCCACTACCTGTTTGTTTTACCTGAAATTTAAGAACTGGGTGTGGAATTGTAGAATTTTTGTACCAAACCCCATAATTTTTGAGGATTTTCTGTCTTCCTCAACAACAAGAAAGGAAAAAGTATTTGAAAAATCTCTATAAGCTTTCCCTTAGCCTACAGGTGCTCATCAGCTTCAGCACAATTAGTATATTGCTGTCACAGGGAAAATATGCTAATTGTATCTAGTAATCCACAAAGATCATCATAAAAGTGGGATGTGGTTAGGCACTTTCTTTTGTGTCTAGTGATGGCTGACTCTTGGCTGTTCCTTGCAAGCTGCTGTTGACAAAAGTGGTCTGCAACCTGTCAGTATTTTCTCCTCTTTGAGAAAGTTTGAGTGCTGATACTGATTCACTAGGTCAGAAAGCTTAGAAACCTCCTGTTCTGACAGATTTGGTGTCAAAACCCAGAACTGTGATGTGGAAATTTTCATCTGCCTTGTGTCCATTTTATTAACGCTGTATTTGTTTACATTTTTAAAGTAGTTAAATTATCTATCGAGTCTGCCCTTCAGATTGGGTGGATTAATTTTTCTTCAATAATTTTGTGTGTGTGTCTTGTCTTGATTTGGTTTTAGATGATGATGATGATGACGAAGAGATAGATGAGGATCAAGAAATAAAGGATAAATCTCTTCCCAAGTGGCATATTTGGTTGGATATTGAATATTCTCGTGAAGCAAGGCATTGGTTACCTTGGAGACCAGACAAAACCAAAAAGGAAACTGAAGAAGATTGTGAAGATCCAGAAAGACAGGTCACTGTGCTAAAATAAAACAAGGGGAGATGATAAGATAAATTATCCTGTCATTTGAATTAATTGCCAATTGATATTTTAGAGGAATAATCCTTTTCTTAATTTGGAAAAAATTATTTTCTTTGTTTGGAATTAAAAATTTACCTGAGGTTTTGTGCTGAGACTTCTGAAATCCATGGGAAGCTCACAGGAAACTTTGGAAAGGGCTGTATTCAAATAGTCTCTCTTTGCTCTTCTGTGATTTCTCTCATCTGTATGTGGAAATGTCACAGAAAATTGTGTTTAAAAAGATGCATTAAATAAACAAAGGTTTTGTTGCCGTCAAGTCAGGTAGTTGGATTTTTTAAATTTTTTTTTCTTCTTGGGAGGTAGGTCGAGTCAGACATTGATTTTCAAATAAAAACATGTTAAGTGGTCTGAGCAATAATATCTTTCAGACCTTCGTTGTGTAAATTTTCTGTGGAGGCCTTTGATATTCAAGGGCAAACAAATCTCTTGATAGCAAATTTACAGTCTGACTGGAAGAGCACATTACTTGTTTAACTTGTCTGGTTGTAATTTGAATGACATTCTGTTACCCTTTAATAGTAATTACAAATCTTTATTCAGATTATATGTTCTTCAATTACATCAGTTATAGATTTGCTGATTTTATTTGCATACATCAATAGAGTTTTAATTTGGATTTTTTTAGGTATTATTTGATGATCTTGGACCATCTTTAATCCGGCTTTCTAATCCAGAACTTCAACACCAACTACTATACTCATTTTTGCAATTCCTGGGAGTTCCATGTACAAGTAAACTCTTTCCTTCCAACTTCTACATAGCCATGGATGAAAATAACATCTTTGACAGTGTGCTTTCTGATGAAAAGCCACTGACTTCTGTTGATTTTCCACTTTCTGGATTCAACAGTATTGGTCATATGGACACAATGCCACGAGGGAGACATCACATAGGCCACTGCAGAGAAGGAGAGGAGTTCATACAGAACGTCTTCCATGCGCTATTCCTGCTGTTTTCAGGAAAGGAAAAATCTAACCTGTCCATGTGTTGGTTACAGTATGAAATATCTAAGGTAATGAGAAATCTGCATATATTCACTTTTGTAATGCATGACTTTTCTTAACATTTTTATTGAATTAATACAAATATTGATGAAAATTAAGTCTTGTAGGCCTAAGCATTCAAATCAAGAAATGCCAGTGAAGGTTGCACTGGGTGGGGGGAACCCAAACCCTTTTCTTCAGTACGTTTTATACAGTGGCATACAGTTAACAATATTTTTTGCTCTTTTGGATAAATGTTATTATATCATACATTGTATGCTAGGAGGGAATGGATGCAAGTGATGTTTTTACGCGGCAAAGTGAGTCAGACAAGTACTTTTACCAAACTCTTCTAGTAAGTGCATAATCTCCAATACCATAAGAGCACCTGATTAAGAAGCTTACTACTTACTGTACAAGTTACATTTGTAGTGTTATTGAATGAAATAATACCTCATCAGTAGAATAGGGATTTATTGAAGTAAAACTTCTCTAACAAATGCCCACAGAAAGATGAGAAGTTGTCTTCCTAATACTTCAGAACACTTTACTGTGGTGTTCCCTTCTGGAGAAGTTCCCTGTCTTTTACCCAAACACTACCTGACCAGATCTCTTGTAATCTTCCCATCCAATCTCCAGATTTGTCTTGTCAGCACATTCCCCACTGTGAAAAGCTGCTTGAGGTGTAACTGTGCTAGTCATGAGCTGCACCTGGCCAGACAGGATTGTTTCTTTTCCGTTTCTCAACCATTACAGGTTAGCAGCTCTTTATTTGAGCAATTGGCCTTTTAAAAGAGTGAAATTTGGTATTACTTAATGGTAGTGGCAGGAGTAAGAACGATAAGCCTGTGTAGTTTGGCTGTGTCGGATGGAGTTGACAACAGGCAGTTAGGACAATTTACAGTGCTCAGTAGCAACAGATCTGGCTGGTGTTGAAATACAAACCATATAAAAGCAAACACAATAATGAAATTAAAAAAGGCTGTGAGGTTGGTTGATTGGGTTTTTTTTCCCTTTCTTTTCCTACCCATCTCAAAATTTGTCTGTTTATTCTCCCCTGCAGGTAGTTCAGTGTCTCCAAACAAAAAAGAAGAAGAAGTTGAAAGCGCAAGGGAGGAAGAGTAAAAAGTTGGCCAAGAATCTCCTTAAAGCACCTGACAACCGAAACTACCTTTCTCTTTGGAAGCTGTATGCCTACCTAGAATGGCTGCTTGGTAACATTGATGACGCCAGGAAGGTATTTGACACAGCTCTTTGCACAGCAGGGACAGCAGGATTGAAGAATCCCCAGCTCTGCAGCCTCAGTCTGCTTTATGCTCAGCTGGAAGTGGAACTGCTGGAGAGTACAGAAGGAGCTGTTACGTCACGTGCTGTTCATATATTGACCAAACTGGCTGAAAACGGACCATACGTGCCCTATAGTGGACAGGTGTTATCTGTGAATATCTTGAAAGCTCGTAAAACATATGAGCATGCACTGCAAGATTATTTAAGTAAAGCTCCAGTTTCTGATCAGGATCAGGTCAGTGATGCTAATCAGCTGGTTAACTTGGTTGGTTGTTACGCACTGTTCCAGTATTTGACTGTCGGGATTGATGCTGCCGTATTAATATATGCACAGACTTCACAAAAACTTGAAGCTCCTTGTCCACAGAAATGTGAAAATACTGGAGAGAATTTTGGCATTCAAAATTTTCCCACTGCTCTTGAAGCTGTCACACTGCTGCATACAAATTTACTCAGATTCCACATGAAAATTAGTGTTTATCCTTTGAATCCCCTGCGAGAGGCACTGACAGAGGCTCTGAAACGGTATCCTAGCAACCAGTCTCTTTGGAGGTCATATGTCCACATCCAAAGAAAGTCTCACAGTGCTAGCAAAGCACGAAGATTTTTTGATGGTGTCACAAGGTCTACTGACTGTTTAGAGCCATGGCTGTTTGCAATCCAAGCAGAGCAGATGAGAAAAAAACTCACTGAAAATGTCCAGAGGTAATATCTTGCAGCTCCTTATGATTATGCTTTTTTTGTTGTTGTTTTTGTTTTTTGGTCTGTCTAATCAGTTCACAAAGGAGACAAAATGCTATCGTAGTTTTCACTTTGCAGATGAAGAAGCTGTGGCTAGGTAGGGAAAGTTACTTGTTCAAGTCTGAATAGAGAGTGAGTGGCAGAATCCTGAAAAGAATTAAAGACCTAGGTGATAGTCTCAGATCCTTTCTACTGAGGGTGTGTTGCTGTGTGTCTGATTACTTGCTACTGACATCAAGATGGTACACGTTTCCTTCAGTCATTTTTAAATTCACTAAGAGCCTGCTCAGATGGCCAAGGTAGACACTGTGAGCTTAGAAACTGCTGCATTTTAATACTACAGCAGTAAGGAGCAGAATACAGAGCTAATGCTGCAGGTTCTGACTGAGCTCACTGCCCTACTTTACTCCTGGATCACAGAATACAGTTGTGGCAGATCTGTTTCCATAGTGAGTACTTGGGAATTTAGTTTTCATATTATGGGCTGTTGCTAGGTAGAAGAGGCTGGAAATTTCCTGAATTCACAGTGTGGTCTGAGCTCAGATGTTTTGCTCCTGGGAAAGGAAGAAAGAGTGGGAGATGTGGGGAACAGAGGTGTGCATTCATTCTTAAAGCTTAGTCTCTAACTGCTGCCTACCCATTGCTGGGAGCTGCCTGTCCACTGCTACCTCCCCATATCTAATAACATTTGCAGCTTGGTTCTTTGTCCCTGCACACAGCAACGGGGACTCCTAGGAAAATGTCACCAGGAAGCTTTACACAGCTGTAAGCTTACAGAAGTTACAGAATTATCAGCATCCTTTAAAATCACGGTGTACCCAGTACTTTGATTGCCCCAGTCTGGCAACAGGCATGTGTACATGATGGTGACATTCCTGAACTGTCAGTGTGTGTCATCCTACGTTGTGGTAAGAATTCTGCAGCTGCCAAATGTAAAGGAGGATTGCAATTTGATTTACTGTTAATTACAGACTGACACTGTGATAGGTTTTCATTATTGTTACTGGAAACTGCTGTTAACATTCCAGAATGATTATTTTCTCTATGACATTTAGTTCCTTTCCAGGTTGTTTTCTGCTAGCGTAACATTTCCTATAGGATATATTTCTATAGGGGCAAGTTGTATGTTGCAAGACCAGAGCAGAACTAGTGCAACAGAGAGGTAAATGGCCTGTCAGTCACGTATCAAACTAATGTTGTGACAAGCTAGGAAAATGTCTCTCTGTGACAATTGCCTATTCTGTTTTGTATTTCTGCTTGTTACAAGTGCATAGATTCCACTTAAAGAAATAAATGTGCAAGGTGAAACAGTAGCCTATATAAGATACAAACCTCTGGCTCCATGCAGAGTATATTACATTGTTTTCCCTCATGGCAAAGCTTAAGATGAGAGGAAACATGACCTCAGAGGCTCTTGAAAAAAGAGGCAAATTAGGAGCAAGTGCTGAGGGGGTGAGTGGAGTAAGCTGGCAGGCTGAGGGAGCACAAGCAGACAGAAGGGATGTTGCCATGTGTGCTCCAGACTGTTTCTTCAAGCTCGAGCATCAAAAATAAGCCAGTCTGTATCAGCTGCTTCAGTGAGAAATACATACCTGCTTTTGCGTTACGCATGGAATGTGGGGGATTTGAATCCCTGGGTGGAAAAGAAAATTATTATTGCAATCATGGGTGAGACTAACGTAAGGTCTTGCAAATGTGACAGGTAGATTTGAACAGGCTTGCCCGGATGCCAGAAGAAGATTAGGTGACCTAGACTTGAATTCAGTCTGAGCTCCGCTATGCCAAGCTTGGAATGATAAATGATCTTGAATGGAGGCTAAGTTAAGTGTTCTAAGAGCGTATGATTGTGGATTATTGTGCTCAAAGAGAAATTATCCCCTCCAGTAGGACAGGGTTAATTTTTCAACAAGCTAAGAGAATTTTCACAAAAATACATCATTTTTAAACTTATTTTCCTATTTAGAAATGTGTTGATTAGATTAGCAAGTGCTAAAAATCTGGTTTGTAACGTGCAGTTTGTAGCATGAAATGCAAAATCTGTCTATATGCAGTGCTGTGTGAGCAGAGATAGTACATTGATCTTCACCTTCTCTTTGATCTGGTCCTTCAGCTTGGGTTTAAGGGACTGTGGTGTTTCCCCCCCCTCCTCCTCTGTGTTTCAGGGCAGATGTTGGTGAAATCCATTCTACTATTCCTGAAACTGGGTTAACAAATCGGATTGTTGCTCTATTTGAACACGCAGTTGAGAGTGAAAATGGTACCCACTGTCCACTGCTGTGGAGAATGTATTTGAACTTCCTGGTAAGAAGAGTATCAGGTTTTGGTTGGTCGGGTTTTTATCATATTTGGAACGTCTTATGATCACAGCTACAATACTGTATAAAAAAAGGGATGCTAAATGCTGCCATACCTCTATGATTTGCAAGGTGATACATCTGAATTGTAATGCTCCTTATTGCTGGGAATATTAAGGAAAATGTAATTTACACAGATTAGAAAGAGTAATAGCTTCTGGCAGTGCAATGTTAATATAGATGCAGGCAAGTTATCTTACACAAATAAAAAATATGTCCTAAGATGTCAGTAGATGGATTCTACACAGTCTTACAATATAAAGGTAAGTGGGCAGGGGAGCAGCATTTCAAGAAAAGAAGTAGTAAATTGTGGGAACTAAGGATTTTATCATTTTTATATAAGTAAAATCAGCAAAGATTACTTGTACTTATGTTTTAGACCTACTTTAGGGGAAACTGTAAGGATTTTGATATTTCAGTCAAATCTAGATCCTGATTTTTTTATAACTTCATGGAATCACAGAATGGTTGAGGTTGGGTGGGACCTCTGGAGATTGTCTTATCCAGCCCCGTTGTTCAAGCAGGGCCACCTAGAGCCAGTTGTCCGTGATATGCAAACCTATCTGGACATTATCTCCAAGGATAGAGACTCCATAACTCTTTGAGCAAGGTCACCTCCCTCAACCTGTTGACAGTGGTTTGCCTACTGCAGCCCAGGGTACCATTGCTGGAAGGGCACATGGCTGGCTCCTGTTCAGCTTGGTGTCCACCAGGTCTGCCAAGCCAGTTTTCATCTGGGTGCCCCCCCAGCATATATTGGTGCATGGGGTTGTTCATCCCCAGGTGCAGGACTTTGCACTTCTCCTTGTTGAACTTGATGATCCCTCTGGATGGCAGCACAACTCTGAGATGCATCAGCCACTCCTCTCAGTTTTGTGTCATCTTCAAGCTTGCCCTATCATCCAGATTATGAAGATGTTAAATGAGATTGGACATGATATTGACCCCAGAGGTACACTGCTAAGTTACTGGCCTCCACCTAGACTTTGTTCTACTGATCACCACCCTCTGGGCCCAGACGTTGAGCCAACTTTCAATCCCCCTCACTGTCTGCCAGGACAGTCATTTCATAGAGCAGTTTTTCAAGTTGGTTAAGCATGACTTTTAATGAATTGAAGCTGACTACTTCTGATTATTTTCTTTCTGTTCATGTGCCTCGAAATGATTTCCAGAGTTAGCTGCTCCATCACCTTCCAAGGGATCAAGGTGAAGTTGAGTGGCCTGTATTTCCCTCAGTTCTCCTTCTTGGCCTTGTTGAAGATAGGAGTGACATTCTGCTTTCTTCAGTCTTTGGGCACTTGTCACAGTTACTGTGATTGATCAGAGATTGCCAAGAGTGACTTCACAATGGCATTTGCCAGTGAGGCACAGTCCACACACAGAACAACTGCATGGCAGGGAATACACAGCTACAGCTTTTGTAACTTGCCTTGAATTTTCACAGTCTTCTTGAATCTTAAAAGGTGATGCTAAGTGGCGTTGCAGAATAACAGCAACAAGCAATAATGTTCATTTCTTCCGTAGTTCACTGTGGAAGTACATAGATAAAATCGGCTTCACTTGGGCAGTCTTGTCATCATGGTTCTTTTCTTGCTTCTCCAAAGTACAATACGGAGGATGAAAACACAAAAGAAATGCTTGGAACTTGTGTAAGGGGGATTTCATTGCACAGTATGAACTCCTCTGTTCACATCCTCTGGTGTAGTAAGCTCTCAGAGGGGAACAGTAGTTAGCAGGCTGTGAAATACAGAGCGGGCAGGGGAAGGAGAGACTCTTGTTTTGTCTTTTAGAAGATCTCTTGTGTGGGACTATTACTGTGACCATTTCTACAAATTGCCTGTAAATATTTTATACAGCTTCGTATACAGGAATGTACAATTAAATTACTGTTACTCTTTGCAGACTGCTCCCAAGACTCCAGTGTGCACAAATGCTAAAGTAAAATCACTGTATTTTGTCCCTAACGGTTCATTCACAGAAGATACCTTTTTCACAACAACAAGAAGGAATGTTTATTAGATGCTAATAAGATGGGGGAAAATAATATTTTTATAGTAATAGCTTTGAACAACGTTGTTCAGAAAGGCCAAATAAATTGGAAACATTAAAATTTTCCAATATAGTCGTAGAAGCAGTTGTGATTGTCAAGTACTACCTATGTTTGCTTTTTGGGTGTGTCATTATCGAGTCTTTGGTATTTTGGGCAAGAGCTTCTCACTTGAAAAACAAAGCTTTTCTGCAGATCTGAAGGAAACTATTTCTCTTAAATTGCTATTTATTTTTTATTAAATCATCCTTGCCCAATCTGGTAGCCTTCTTGTTTAAAATGAGCAATGAGTTCTACTATGAGTAGGATTAGTTAAGCAGACAGCGAGGTGAACTGCCAGGCTCTAAGGATTATAATCAGCAGTGTGATTTCAGCTATTACTGCACTGAAGTATGAACATTTTTTTTTTCTCACACAGGCTTCACTAGGAAAAAAAGAAAAAAGTAAAGGATTGTTTTATAAAGCCCTTCAAAACTGTCCTTGGGCAAAGGTAAGCATAGAAAAAATATTAACTTGCCATACGCTGATTTTTTTAATTTTGTATTTGAAAAAAAAACCCAAACCAAACCATCAAACAACCAACAACTGAGACTTTAGTAGTTGTGGTAATGAGTTATATGCAAATGAGACACTTCTGAAGGAGAGGTACTGTAAGATTTTCTGCAAATAAGAGGTGCATCTGAAATGGACATAGCGGTCAGCGCAGTCTGCGTTTCAGAACAGAAAGATGTTGTGTTGCACGAGGCAAGGAGAGAATCGCTCAATCTGGAAGTGATCGTGTCTTTTAGACTGTGTTTTATCATGAGCATGGTAGTAGCAGAAATACGTAGGCAAATAAAAATGTACTTGGTTAATAGTGTAAGAAATTAATTGGGAGCACCAGCAACTCCTCAGATAATGTCTGTATATGCTGCAAAGGCTCCAGGGCCTCTTGACCTACATTTCATCTTTTTGAACAAAACTATTTAGTAAGAATTGAAACAGACTTGATTAAAAATCTACATTGCTGTCACTGTAGAAGTACTAATTCTGTTTGTATTATGAAGTATATCCTATTTCTTATGTTCTTGCTACAGAGTTGTTTGCGTATCTACGTACTACTTTATACTTTGTTTCTTGCTATGATAGCAAGATGGTACAGAAAACGTTCCCATTGTCCTTCTAGGTATTGTATATGGATGCCGTAGAGTACTTCCCTGACCATCTGCAAGAGACGCTTGATCTAATGACTGAAAAAGAATTGAGAGTGCGAGTACCTATGGAAGAGCTGGATCTACTGCTGGAGGTTTAAAAGAAGACGCTGTAGATGAGCAGAGAAAGTACAGAAGCTAGTTCCAAAATTCTGCTGGGACTTGGGTACTATGCACTTTTGGGTTTTAAGTTGGTTTTTGTGGGTTTAGGTTTGGGTTTTTTTAGCTTTTATATAAGTTGCTCTCAAAATGGAGTTGTTCTGGCAGCAAGTATTCTGGAATCAAGGACTGCGTTTTGCCCACAAAAATGCATCTGTTTCTCTGAAGCACTGCTGGCTTCTGCAGGATACCCTCTTATTGACTCCTGTTGAATGTTGCCCACATTTCTTATTCTATTGTTTGAAATTACATTCCCTAGGGCTCAGTAGTGATTCAGTACATGCCAACTATGGTTTGGTGAACAGCACAGGAAATAAACATTTGCCGAATGGATGCTCCACTGTCCTCCAGTTGGCAGACTTCAGTAGTTTCCTTCAGCTTGGTATGCGTGTGTGTGTGTGTGTGTATATAACTACCCAGTCAAAGAGCCATTACATCTGTACATAGACTGTTAGTAAAAGTTAAATCTTTGCTTGAGCAGGCACCTATTTTGGACTTGTATTTGTATGTTCTAATAGATGACTGTTTTAATATGAATATTTATGAAAAATAGACCTGAATATTTGAAAATTCAAGAGGAGCTTGAATTATTTTTTTATCTCTTGATTTAATAGAACTGTGATTGATAAATTTTCATTTTTAATACAATAATGCTTTTCCCAGCAGCTCACTTTTAAACAAGTTCTGTAATTGACCACTCACTTTTGACCAAAATACAGGCAATCATCATAAGGGAAGCAGAAGTCTGGTCTGTTTTTAATCCTCACCAAAGGCAGCAGAGTAGTTAAAACATGATTAATTAGTAGCTTCTATTGAGAGCGTCTTTAGGCAAACTCCCAGAGAAGTAATATGAAATATGGTAAAAACTGAGAGATACAGTTATACATTTTATGACAGAATATGCAAAAATACTTCAAAGACCATTCAGCATCCCTACTCTTGAGACACAAGTACATAGAAACTGGATCTTCATCTGAAAGGAGGGTACCTGCAGCTACTGAATACCCAAAACTGTGTCAGCTTTTCTGGGTAGAAAACCAGCTGTTGCTAACAGCACTAAAGCAATTGGGATCAGCCAGCTGGGGAGATCTGATTACAGGGAAAACTGTGGCTGGAGAAAGCCCTAACAACCTACGGCTCGGTTTTGCCTGTAGCACCACAATAAAAGAGAGAATACATTTTAGTTTTGGCTGCACTTAATGTATCCTTTCTAAAATTATTTTAAATATTGGAGGGAATGTGCAGAATTTTAAATGGCATTACAGCACTTCTTAAGAGCCATGTACTATTGCTGTGGTTGGAAGTGGTGCTCACTTTACTTATGAAAGTAATTGATTAGTCCTTGTAAAAAATATGTGTTTTATTTTTTAACTCCATGCTTCTTTCAGAGTGACAGAGCTCCTCAATTGGAGGTAGGAGTTACTCTGTGCACTGAACAGTAACATCACCAATTGTGTGTTTTGGTTTTGCTCTCCCATCAAAGCAGAATGCCACTTCCTCTAAAGACCTGGAAGGGATGTGGGGAAGAGGGGAAGCTTGATTGTGCTCCTGCCTGTGTTTCTCTTCTGAGTCATAGAATGACAGAGCAGCCCCGACTAGGGAGAGACCTTGATAGATCATCTGGCCCAACCTTTGCAGGATATGGAGCCTAGGTGAGATTATCTTGCACCTTCTCCAATTGCCTCTTGAAAAACCTCTTGTTTCAGTCATTTTTATTCTACCTGCATCCCCTGCCCTGGGCCCTTTCCTTTGCACAGCTTCTCCCAGTGCAGCCCTCATGCTACTTCCTTCACTGGGGGTGATCAGAGGCTGCTTCCTTACTGGAGCTCCTGAAGTCCTGCCTTCTAATTTAGACCCCAGTAGCTTTTTCTGTCATTAGGGGGACTATACCTGCTGTTCACTTTCTCCTGATCTTTTTCACTTTTGTCTTCATCTTTGTGACTCAAGTTCAGGAATGTTGCAGAAAGCAGCAGAAATTAAATTCTGCTGCAAAAGGTAAGAATTTAATTTTCAGATATTTCTCTTTTAGTTGTTGTGGCAGACATTGTACCAGAACACAGTTCTTGGTTTAGCTTACTACACTGCAGCTCTCCTTCAGGTAGCTGAACCAACATTGTTGTTGCTTTTTGCCAGCATTAACAGCCCTGTCTGTCTGTCCCCCCCAAAAAAGCCTTGCTTTCCATATGTCATAAAACTCTTCATCCCCTCAAGCAATGATGAGATCAACTGCCATGATTAGAAAGTGCTAAAAATCACTGGCTTTTTGTGACCTTTTTAAGGAGACAGATCTCAGAAGGTTTGTAAGAATGGATTATAAAACTTTGCTTGTTTTTCTATCTCCAGCTGAAAAAGAACTCTATTTCATAGTTCCTGTCATCCACATGGAATAAAAGACTCCACTCATCTGAAGAGTTTGTTTTTAACAAGGAACCACATAATTTTTATATAGAAAAACAAAACCTCTTGGCCTTGCTGCTACCATTGTTGTTACAGCACTGGCAGTTATCAAAGGCATTGCTCTGTGTGTAACTCTCCAATGTCTGTAACTGGCCAACATTTGCTGCCACAGAAAGTTTCCAGAACAAAGACTGCGCATTGCTTAACTGTGGTCTGGCTATGGAATTTTATATAAACTTTAAAAATCACATGTGAAACATTTGGCAATCAATTACTTAGAATTTAAAAAGCACTTCAGAAAAGTACACTACACGGAATACTTACTAAGCAGTACATGCATTGCTCCAACTTGGCAAAATAGAAATTAGCTCATGGGGATGGAGCTGCAGGCAACAGATTTGTTTGGAAGGGAAGAATTCATTTTAAGATTATGCTGCAGAACACTGAGCATGTGACTTGTACTTTGAATTTCTCTCTGCATGTCTGCAGTGTGATGAAGCTTGCACCTCTGGCACCTGGGCTGGCCAGAGCCCTAGCAGCATGTAGATCTTGCTCTAGGCAGCACAGGGCTGTAGAACCTCCTACCGTATGGGTTCCTGGGAAAGACAGCTCTAAGGCGGAGAAAAGAAAGCATCTTTCTGTAGCAAACTGTAACCCTCTGGGAGAAACTCTTTAATCTTACAGGTACTTTACCCAGACATGTTCAGATCTTTGAATGGCCACCTTGCTTCCTTGTAAGCACAAGTGCTAGAGATGGGTACTTCTAAAGCACATCCGATTGTTCCTTAAGGTTGCATGTTTTTCATTAATTATGTAACTGAGGTTACTCCAAAGTGACTTTTGTCCTAGTTAGCCTCTAAAAAGAGATATAGAAGAGGAATTACTTTAAGAACAGCAGCAATTATACAGTAGCTATAGAAGACTGACAGGTGGGGAACCTCCTCCTGCCCTCCTCCCCACACAGCATGATGTCAGCAATGGGGTTTAGATCACTGAATGAACATGCTTACATTACTAGCACTTTTTCTTGAAAGCAAGTCTAACTAAAGCAACACCGTTCTAAGTAAAAACCGCAGATCTTTGCCACCCAAACAGTTCCACTCAAATAAAAGTTTTATTGGGAAATGAAGTGTTACACTGACTGAAAAACCACACTCCCCCAGGATTTAACCTCTTCAGGAAAAAATTAGTTATGACTATGTGGTTTTACACAAGACTGACATCAACACCGAGAGTTCCCAAAGAGATGACTTAAAGATACAGTCCCTCAGGGGTTCCCTCCTGCTTCTTATAGAGAACATTCTCTTTAGACTTTTTGAAGTCTTCATTTGTTACTTTCATTCGCCGTTCCCTCAAAGCCATTAGTCCAGCTTCTGTACAAATTGCCTGAAACAGAGAAAGCAAGACTAAGTTACTGTCTCTGTGCAGTCCCTCCAAGCCACACCTCAGACTAAAGCAGCATCTTCATGCTGCTCTAACTGCCACTGTAGTAGAAGTGAAGTGTTAACAACATTTACATTCTTAAACTGCATACTGTTCAGTAGCACTGGCCCCTGTAAAACAATCTGTAGTCAGAGTAATGCTTCCATGACCCAAGTCAACTTGATAGTATTTCCCTCCTGTGAGGAACTAAGTGCATCCAGCTCTGTTAAGTGCACTGTGTTCCCCTTCTGCAGTGAGGTGACAGAGTGAAGGTAACGTGTTTAGTTAAGCTCATTAGCGTGGTGACTCTATCAAGGGCTGCATCTACTTCAGAAAAGCAGACTGACGATGTATGTCCAAAGCTTCCTCATCTACAGTTAAGTTTTTATCTGTGCAAGATTCCACATTCCCCTTCTGATTTCCACTTTCCTACTTGTAAAGTTCCATAGTTAGGGAACACGAGTACATATTTTTATCAACACAACCTACCTCATGATTTTGATATATTTCCCATTTGTAAAGCTGAGTTCATGGCACTCATGTAAAAGGTATTTTAAAGCTATCCAACTGTCCCTCAGTGATGTAACCACAGAGAACAGTTTCAACAGACAATGCTTTTGGATGCAGTAAAAGTGAGATCGGATTTGTTTTGAAGTATAAACTATAGTGATGTACGCTGACCTTAATATCTGCACCACTGAGATCATCTTTTGCCATAATCAGCTCATCCAAAGTCACATCATCTGCCAACGTCATCCTGCTCGTGTGAATCTGAAAGATTCGTTTCTTGGTCTTTTCATCAGGTAAAGGAAACTCTATTTTCCTGTCAATACGTCCTGTGGAAAAGAAAGGCTCAGTCTTAGTTTTTTTGCATGCACCTGCTGCAAACAGCAGGAAGAACATTTTACAGATAGACTGATAGTAACTGTTTCTTTACACCACAATCAATCATGTCTTAAGAGTAGAAATGAAATCAGACTCTTTGCCATGAACAGGAAGCTACTGGAGCTGAAAAGACACTATGCTGCTAAAAAAGTGTCATTGTAGGTAAGAGACACCTCACTTTGGAAACACGAAAAACCTTCCTCGAGTCACATATAAATAGGAAAAAAACCAATATGTGATAGCGCAGAAAAATATTAATCAAATACTTATATTCTTGTAATAAATGTTCTACTCTTGAGATTGTATTTAGCTCTGCAGGTTGGTTTTCTGTTGCATACACACAGATGCAAAATAAATCACTATGGCAACTTGAACTCTTCCTCCCTGTAAAACAAAGCTCATAAAAGAAACCCAAAAAACAACCAATCAAAACAGAAAAAAAACCCCGAACAATCAACTAATTGAAGAAGGAAGGTTTTGCATCAATAGTTCTGTTGCAAGTCCCTACCCAATATTTCCTTTATGTCAGCAGGGACTTGAGATGTTCCGGTACTCACTGTTCCAACTTCAGTGAGCGATCCTTTTATAGATATTTTTCATCTCCAGATCACTCCTCGTTTTCTTTAGTTTTACAGTACCTTTTCTAAGAAGAGTTGATGTCACCATATATGATACTCGAGACGATCATACAGAATGGTAAATCAGTCTACTGAGCTGCTAGAAGTGCCAAACCAACAAAGATGCTGCTCCTCAGCAACTTCATACTGCGGAGTTTTTCCTAAACTCCTTGGATCCATGCAGTCTACAGAGCAGTTCTTTGACAATTTCATCTTGAATTCATCCTTTCTCTCCTTCTTACCTCTATTACTTTAGAGGGAGTATCTTTACAAGCTCTTCCATACTTAGGATTTACATAAGCACGCTAATGGGAGGCTTAGTTTCTTCCTTTGATCTCTGTGTTGCTTTCTACCTTCTGATTTAACAGACCCCACAGAAGTATTATGTTTTGGTTCATCTTTCTTGTCCATTTAAAAATGCTACTTGTGCCTGTTCAAGCTCTTGGCTAAACAAGTAATACCTATGTGAAGATAAGACATTACTTCTTCCTCACTCATCCTCCAAATGACGGTAGCATGCCGGGTCAATAAGGAAGCATCAAATTCCAGGCTCTCGCTGTTAAGGCCTCAGGTTCTCATCTGTGAGACACAAGTGGTCCTGCCCGACCTTCCCCACTGCCGCTGCACTACAGCCCTGCCTTAACAATTACTTACAATGGCCATCCTAGCACAAACGAAGAATATTCAAATTGTTTACTTAAGAGGAAAATAACACCACTTCTTCTCTTCCATAGGTTTTTCTCCCATTTGGAAACTTGTGAATGGGTTCCAGTTTTAATAGATACACCAAAATAAATGAGATGGTGAATAAAGACAAACCAGTAACTGGCAATCTTTTCACCAGCCCATGTTTGACAAGTTACAACAACTCCTTTTGCAAGTGACTTAAGCATACACAGCAGGAAGTCTCTTACCTGGCCTAATTAAGGCTGGGTCCAGTGTTTCTATTCTGTTTGTAGCCATGATAACTTTAACATCCCCCCGGGAGTCAAACCCATCCAGCTGGTTCAGCAGCTCCAGCATTGTACGCTGGATCTCTCTCTCACCACCTGAATTGGAGTCATACCTTTAAGGAAAAGGTACAGTCAGAAAAAGCACTATGCAAATTTAAAAACATACTTCACGTAACTGCAGCAAATATATAAACAAAACAGTGTGTGGTGGGTTTTTGTTTTTGGTTTTTTTAAACACCCATACAGATTTTTTGTAAATTTACCATTCACCCATAGAAAACAAAAACAAGTTTTCGGAATAATATTTGTTGTATTGGAGGCTTCCAACCAGCCTACAGAATTTTCACAGTAATACAACTTGGATACAGGCTGAACAATAGTTAAGTGTGTCACAAGCCTCTCCACACCATCATGCTCTGTAACTTAAAGTACACTGTTCTCAGAACATAAGTATTTAGCCACCTGTCTGGAGAGGCAAATGGTAAGTGGATATATTCTGTATTAAGTACACTACTGTTGAATCACTAAAGCCAATTAGTGTATATTTGGATTTGCACTTAGAGGATACCATATGAACTTATACACAGTGTCTCTTTCTGTTTGCTACCAGGTAGCAAGAGAACAGAGGTTAAGTCTCTGGTCATATATACTTAATATGAAAAGGTTGTGATGTATTTTAGTTTCAAATAAGTTATCTGAAGTTCTGCTTGTTAAAAATGCTTCCATCAAAGGTTCATGAAAATAGTAGCACGGCTGTGAAACTGAGTATCAGTAAGATTGCAAAGCAAGTGCTTCTAGTAAACCTTGCACCATCCCTGGCAGTGCCTGTGCGCGAAGCGGGAGCTGGAATACTGTACCTCTTTGTCCCAATGGCATCAATTTCGTCAATGAAGACAATTGACGGAGCGTGCTCTTCAGCCACACGGAACAGCTCACGCACGAGCTTTGGACCATCACCCAAGTACTTCTGTATAAGTTCTGAACCGACGACTCTTAGGAAGGTTGCTGAAGTTTGGTTTGCCACTGCTTTGGCTAGTAAAGTTTTACCTGTTTTCAGGTGGAAAGAAATACCGTCGTTAGTTTGCAGGGAGGGAAACAACTGCTTTAAGAGAACAGTGATATGACGCTTGTGACAGATTTGGCAATGTTTTACTACTAAGAAGCATAATTTATTCTATTTGTGTTGTCTCAGTGCAGTTACTACTTCACTGTAAGATACCTGTGCCAGGTGGGCCATACAGAATGACTCCTTTGGGCGGCTTTATACCCATCTCTTCATAATATTCAGGATGGGTGAGAGGAAGCTCCACAGACTCCTGCAGCACAAGAAACACAAACCTGAGTTTTTGTAAAGACAGCGCTCTCCACAGAAGTTCAGTGGGGATGTTGAGAACAGCATTAATAAAAGTAATGAAAGCAAGAAGAACACTGGTTTCATGACAGACCTCAAAAAGTATGGCTGTCTGTTGCCTCCAATTCTAGGGCAGACAGCTACTCTTATCTGAACAAGTTTTCCCATTGTTTCCACTTGACATGTGGAAGAGAAGCAGCGAGTGTCACGTGTGTGTCCCCCCTCTGACTGTAGACCCCTGAATTTAGAATCCTGACTCCCAAACACTCATGGAGGACCTTGGGGTGGAGAGACCCTGTACAAAAGGGTGCCTTTCACCCTGAATTACCAGATACTACAGATCAATATTTTAAAGAGCATTCGTGATTTTTGATGCCTACTCAAAGCAAAAGGGTTGAGTTTTACCAAGGTTCAGATAGAGCTCTGCTTGTAGGAAAAAAACCCACAACAAACCACTCAAACACAAACCCCCCCAACCAAACAAAAAACCAAATGCAAACACAAAATAAGCCAAAAATCCCCAACCCACTAAATACTTAAGATTGCACAGCATTTGACACTCTAAACAACCTCTGCAGTTTTTACAATTTAACTCTCATCTTGCAACTATCAGTAACTTTACACGTAGAAAGAAAAATAAAGGCACTACAGCGATTTTATAAGCTTGGGTCTCTACAGGTTCCACAGCATCTGTGCAAGGTTTCTGTGCACACAGTTTGTGAATGTGTATGCTGCCTGCTTCAGAGATTTAGGTCCACGAGTCTGTCTAACAAAATCCAACAAAGAAATGCACTATAGCTAGGTACAGTGGAATGGTGCACAAACAGCAGTTGGTCCTGCTGTTACACTTCTGAGCTCTCAGCACAACAGCTCCTTTGCTAGCTTACTTAGCAGTGTAAATTAGTACAACTGAATACCTTGATTTCTTGAATCTGGTTGTCAAGGCCACCAATGTCAGCATACGTTTCTTGAGGAGCTTTCTCCACTTTCATCACAGTAACTAAAGGGTCTGTGTCATCCATCAGGACTCCTATCACAGCATGAACCTAATCCAAGCATTAAGAGTTGTCAGAAAAAGCAAGCAGCATTATTAATACAAGCTCAGGCCTAAACCCAATGCCCATCTATTTAGGTGTGTAAAACAAACAGCATTAGTTCTCAGATGCTATGATCCTGTGATTCTCAGAAAAAAAGGCCAGTCAGAAACAATACAAGAACTTGTGCTTCATTTTATAAAAACAACTCACCTTATGATTCAGCAAAACAGAGCAGCCTGGCTCTAACAGGTCCTTGTCCACAAAAGAAAGAATACTGACATAGTGCTCCGATCCTACTGATGTGGACACGATAGCATGGTTGTCATCAATAATCTCCTCCAAGGTACCCACAGACATCGGTGTTCCCCTCAGATCATCTACCTTTGATCTTTCTTCCTGTTGTCGAGAAGAATTCAAGAAACAACTCAAGAACACAGGCAAAAACATTGTTGTACAACACTGGCTCAACAGTTCACACAAACCGTAACACAACCAGCCTTTGCTTTTGTTGTTTTGCTGCCCCAGAAGGCATAAAAGCATAGACCAGTAACAAAAATCCGCTCTTATGTTAGCTCTGTCCTATGGGCACTGCTATATGGATGTGCATAGCTAGAATATTCTTTCTTTCTTTATTGATGGATATGTGGGAGCTGCACTTTGACAGAAGGCTAAGAAACAAAAACCCACTGTGGCCTCATCTGTAGTAACCCATGTTTGGGCTCAAACCATTAAACCACTAGAAAAAAAAATAAAACAAGTTTTGTTTTCTGGACAGTAATTGAGATTTAATGAAGAACTGTAATGTACATACTAAGTTTGCATTGACTTAGTCATGGCACTTATCTCCTTTGCTTTTGTAGGAAGTCGTTTACATTAGAGTACTTATTGTAACACCAGAATTAACAGTTCACTCAAATCTTACCTCTTGTTTTTCTTCCAGAGGTTTCATCTGTTCTTGATTTCTGATAAATTCTTCCTCCATTAAGAGGTAATCTTTAATTCTCTCCAATTTCAACAATTTGAGTCTGCACTGTGTGTGAGGAGTCACTGTAATCAGAGTGGAACCACAGTATTTTAGACCACGTTTGGCATGGTACTAACTATTCACCAATTCACTACCAGAAATTCTACTCTATTTTCTGACAATAACTTCTATTCGTCGCTATTTTACTTTTCCCCACTGTAATTCTAGGAGAAAAACATTTTAAAATATAATGTTTTCCCTGCATTTCTTGTCATTTCAGTTTTTCCCCTCTCTTACCTGGGAATTCATAGGCTGAAACGTGCATACCGATAGTCTTATTTTGTGTTTTTATGTTAATTAGAAATAAAATTACATTTGGCCTTCTATTTAACCATCTGTGCCCTACAAACAGCCAGATGTAGGGAAGAGGATGGCTCTGTGCTGCTTGAAGAGCAGACAGTCCACAGGCCTGTGGGGCAGGCAGAATGCTCACCCAAGGGGAGTTTGCTGGCAGCATCTGGTCCCTTTGTTTTCTTCTTCTTTTTTCCCACTCTGGTTGGAACTGGGGGTTCATATTTCTTCTTCTTATCCTTATTCATAAAAAGAATTCCATGAAAATAAAATGAATCAGGATATTAACAAAGAAAAACTACAGGCGGATGTTAGCCGCACAGACTGAGAGCTCAGCTTAAGCTCAGTGGCTACACAAAACTGTCTCCTTTATGACAGAGTGAGAAGCCCGAAAGACATGGTCTTATATTTTAATAAAGTTCAAAAATTTTTTCTCAAGCTTATTTTACATCACTCTTTTTAGTTTAATTTTTGCTAATTTTCAGTGAATATGGGAACGTGGCAGGCTAAAGCCTGAAGTAAATCACAAACAAAACTCATCAGTGAAAGGACGAGGAAAATACTGAATATGAACATTTCTGCTGCATTTGAATTAACACGCATTCAATTTGCCAGCTTACACACAGCTTGCCTTGTACATCACACTTCCATCTCCAGAGGAAACTGAACGGGTGTCTAAATGGTTCACAACATGAAGTACAGAGCTCATGCAGAGGACACTATGATGTCATTTTTAAACCAAAACTATTTACTTAAGTGACAGCTTGAAGCCAACTAGTCTTTTATAAACCACACAGATCTATAGTTTTATTCTTTTTAAAAATAAATTACTTCTGTCAAATAACTTGACTTTTCCTTTACAGTTAAGCCTGCTTTTCTATTTTTGAACAGCAATCTGTTTTCTCCGATGTGGATCCAGAAGAAATAAGACATTTCATCAAGACTAGCAGAAGCATAATTTTATGCAGTTCGGAGTACAAGAATGGGGAAACAATGAAAAATAAAGCCCACTGCAGTCAGCCTCTGTAGTAGCACACTTGTAGTTCATTCTATAAGTAAAAGCATTTGCTTTGGTTTAGTTACCTTGTCATCCTTCTTGCCGCCACCAGGACCATGTCCACCACTCTGACTTTGACCCTAAGTAAAAAGAAAACAAAACAACAGCCAAATGTAAGTACACTACTAGGAATCTTGAAACCTGTGGACAGTTCCATGTACAGAAAAGCCATAATTAGATTTCTCCTATCTAAACAAAGTATTAATACATACCAATTTACTGTCAAAAGTCAATGAATAAAGAAGTGTGTACTTATGAGGCAGGGAAGGACATGTTCCTTGGTATGTTTTTGATTCATACAGCATTGCATTGTCTTGCTACAACATCGTTTTAGCTCTTTCCTCGCTAGTGTAAATTAACACTAAGTAACGTACATCACAAGAAGCTCTCCTATCAGCTAATTTACCTGCCCTTCCTCCCATCAGCAGAGCCAACCAGTACCGCTATCTGCGGAGACCTGCTCCTGCTCCCCGCCGGAGAGCTGACCTCTCCGGGCAACGCCGGCACCCCGGCTGGCGGGGCCCTGCAGACCCACGGCTACAAAACCCTGTTGCTCTTACAGCAGCGAGCAACAAGGGGAGCCTCCCGCTCCTTGCGGCTCAGGATCCTGCTCTGCCTCCGCGTAACCAGCCGCGCTCGCCCCGCTGCTGTCCGCCGGAGGGGCCCTGGAGGCCCAGCTCCGGCGGTGACTCCGCAAAAGCGCAGGCGTTGGCCGCGGGATGCCTGAGGCGGCCTGGGCCACCCCAGCTCCGTGCTGCCGGCACGGCCCCGGCCCCCGGCCCGGCCCCCGCTCCCGCACGGCCGCGCTCTCGGCATCCCGGGCCAGGCCCGGCGAGCGGGCCGCAGATCTCACCATCCTGCCTCGGCGCCGCACCGGAAGTACCGACCCGGCGGCGCTCGGTGAGCGACGCGAGGGCGGCGTCACTACGGGGCACGGCGAGGGCCAAACGCGGCAGGCGGCGCGGGCGGGGCAAAGGCGCGCGGCGCCTGGGGGAGCGGAGCCGGGCAGCGGGTCACGTGGCTCCGCGCGCAGCCGCCGTCCTCCCGCCCCGCCGAGGCGCAGGGGCCGCCGCTGCCTCCCGCCTGGCCTGCCGGCGGGGCTGGCCCGGACCGCCCCGCCCGGGCTCGGGCCCCGCCCGTTTGCCCCGGAGGGTGTCCGTGAGACGGCCGTTGGGGGTGCCGCGCCGGCAGCGAGCAGCAGGGGGCTCCGTGCCGCTGCCCGCCGGGAGACAGCGGGAGCCGCCGCCGCCTCGGCGTGGGCGTCGGCCGCGAGGGTTTTCGTGTCTGTTTTGAAACGCCCTTAACTCCTCAGCCTGCGGATTCCGGTGGTTGCTTCCCGTGTGAGGTTACAAGGCAAAGCCCCCTGACCCACTGTCACCCGGCCGGCGGGCGGACCGAACCTTGCCCGCATTAGTCCTGAGTGCGGTGGGCCGTTTACTGCAGGAAAAGTGGTTTCCGCTCCGTTGGCATCACATTCCAACTGCTACTTAAGTTGCAGTAGCTTTTGAATACAGTTTCAGGTTAACAACGCTTTTCCTTTTTTTTAACAGAAGAAACATGTTGTCATGGCTAAGTTAAAAAATATCTTCAACAGTTTGCTAACAGCAGCTTTCGCTCCAAAAGTGTGAAACTGTTCTTTCCCCATGAGATACTTCTCAGGTATTCTTCGAATTCACAGCAAAACAAGAAGCTCATGATACATATTAAAGCTCACAGTAACTGCTACAATGTTAATATCCATTAAAATTCCGTTAAAACCTCTGAATATGGTGGGAACACACCTTTTCCCTCCTAGTTCAAGTTACCGCGCTTAAACACTACTACTTAACCACTAAGGGATGGCTTCTCCTGGAAAGACCAAAACACTCCAGTTGTGTCATGCCACAACTGGAAACGGGATGTGCAGCTCTTGCCTGCTTTGTGTGCCTGCTCCGGGAGTGGTCCTGCTCCTGTTGGGTGCCACGGGAGGTTCTTTTGAAATATGCTGTCGTGAAGAATTCATCAGTTAGAATTCAGCCTTGGGCATGCTGCAAACTCTGCTTTTACTGCGTTGCCTGGTACTGGTGAAGAAGGTACGTGAACACTGCAGAGGGCAGCAGCTTTAAAGCTCAGGAGAGTAGCCTGACGTATGGAAAAAACAGAGCTGTTGGAAGGATCTTCTAATGCGACCTCGCCTGGACTAGCATGCTGAGTACTGCTTGCAGTGAATGGTTTTAGAGTGCTACTGGTGCTGGTGGTTCTCCACCTGTAGCATGAGCTCCCATGTGTTTTGACTGTTCCAGCAATACAAACAGGCATTCATTTCATGTATAAAATGCCAGTAGCTCTTCTTCCAAAAGTTTGTTTTCCTGTAACATTTTTCCATCTGTGTTTTCAAAATAGATAAATAAATTCTTAATAAATTTCTGATGTTCAGTCAGAAGTGTATAGCCTTAAATGTAGTTTTGCTCTGAATGAGCTAAAAAAAATAATATTTTCATTTTGCTGACCCACATCTTAAATGGTTTCAGGAAAACACTGACAATGTCAGTTCCACTAACCATTGC
>WTSP01011355.1:0-15085 GCA_025331215.1 Actenoides lindsayi
GAGGGTATCCCTGCTCACTGCAGGGGGGCTGGACTAGATGACCTTCAGAGGTCCCTTCCAGCCCTAGCCATTCTATGATTCTATGATCTCAACACAATTTTTAATACTGGGCTCTGTTTGTGAATTGCTGCTCAGATTTGCTTGTCTCTTCTCTGCTTCATTAGCTAAAAGTGAGGTAAGCTCATTCCCTTTGCAGATATTTGGTGTCAAGCTTTTGCAGAAATATCCCCATTTCAGCTCTGCCAAAGCTCAGTTCTATTAAAGAAAATAAATGCATTCTTCAAAAATTATTATGAGTCTCTGAAATGTGGGAGGCACCATAAAAGGTTTATTTTGCTCATTCTTGAGATAAACATGTTTGTTCTTCATATTAGATTGATACTTAGTATGAAAAAATGAATCAAACATTTGTAAAAAATAATGATAAAAATAATGTGACTTCAAAGGGAAGTTAGCACTGGGGTCTTGGAATTGGGCTTTATTCAAAATTAGCAATAAAGCAGCCACCTCAGAAGTTTGTTCTTAGTTTTTTTTCATTAAGGGCCTGGAGGGATTGGTCATGGATCAGCCATCTGAACATGAGCCATCAGTGTGCACCAGCATCCTGGTTTATATCAGCATTAGTGTGACCAGCAGGACCGAGGCAGGGATCGTCTCCCTGGACTCAGCACTGGGTAGGCCTCATGTCAAATCCTGGGTTCAGTTTTGGGCCCCTCTCTCCAAGCTTCTCTTGATAGCTCCCTGAAAAGGAGGTGAGGGTTGGTCTCTTCCAAGAAACAAGTGATAGGACAAGAGGAAATGGCCTCAAGTTGTGGCAGGGGAGGTTTATGTTGGACATGATGAGAAATGTCTTCCCCGCAATGGTTGTCAAGGCCTGGCCCAGGCTGCCCAGAGCAGTGGTGGAGTCCCCATCCCTGGAGATATTTAAAAGGCATGTAGATGTGTTGCTGATGAATATGGTTTATTGGTGGGATTGGCGGTGTTGAGTTAGTGGTTGGACTTTATGATCTTAATGGTCTCTTCCAACCAAAACGATTCTATATACTTATATAAGTAATCAATCAGAAGTATATTTGCTGCTTTATTAGTGATAACGTTAGAGACTTACTGTTAATACTGTAATGTGTACTCACTTTCTGTAGTAATTTTATAGTAGCATTATATACACATGCATATATATATTTGCTTATTAGTAGTAACTAATATATAGCAGTAACTTGTAATAAAGAAATTTTAATAAACAAATCCCCACTAAACTCTTAGTGCTTCTGTATCACAGAATACACCGCTGCCATCTTTACATTTCCCCAGGCCGGGTAGCCTTTAGGTCATGATATTTATCCTGCAGTAACTTTTATTTTAAGAAATAACAAGATTTAAAAAAAAAATTACTTCTTTTAATCAGCAATCTTGTTCTGTTTCACTAGACAGCATAAGACCCCTCTCCCTCCAAAATACTTTGTGCCTTTTAAAGGAACCCTTTACCTTTGCTGTGCAGTAATACAACATCATCTGCCATTCCCCTCTCTGGACTGTTACCCTCTTTTTTTACTCTGCTATGGAAATATTCAATGTTTTCTTCTCAATTTTAATTGCCTTATTACGTGTCTAGTAGGTGTATGGTGTCTAAACTTATTTCAGAGCTCTCCAAGTTTGCCTTTTCTTGTTGGTGTGTTGTTTTGGTAGAGTAGCATGGCAAGGCTGGAGCCATTCTCGCTTTGTAGGGTATCGTGCGTCCAGGGGTGCAGATTTACACATGGATCCACAGGGCTGACAGGACTTTATTTTAGAGTATTTCTATTAGGTAGGGGAATTTTCTGTTTGTGATGGTGGTTTCACTTTGTGGTGAGTACCTCCAGATTCCCTCTGCAGGAGGCGGGGTTATATAATCTCTTATCAAATTTATTGGCATTACCTATTTTTGCAACATTTGGGGCCCAGTTTGGTACCTGACATGCCAGTGCAGATCCCCATAAGGTGGGTAAGAGACAGTGAACACTGACCTGCCCATACCACATATAGACCCACAGAGAGCAAGGCAGTGGTGCCCTAGGGGCTAGTGCAGCAAGATCCCTTAACAATCTGCCTCTCAGTAAGGGATGAGAAGAGGCTTTTTAGTGACTTGACAACATTTGAAATGCTTACTTCTCAGTCCTGCACTTCATTACAGCTTAAATGATGGTCATAGGTGTGATAACCCCATGTTCACCCCATGCGTGTACTCTGCTTCTCATCCTGGCATCACTTGTGTATTCAGAAGGTCGTGGGGCCATCTTCAGTTCCTTCCCTTCTGGCCCTTGTTCCTCAGATGTCCTTTGAAACCCTCATACTGACCCTGAGCTGCTTTCTTTCCATTGTGCCTTGGCTTTCAAATCTCCCTCACACGTCTCCTCTCAGCGCAGTAGTGGTGAGCAGATAAAGCAGACGTTCAAAAAGGAATGGAACGGTGAGATGGGAATTAAATAACGGCCACGGGTCAGGGTAATTTTCCTTTTGGTAATAGCTATGTTATTCACGGATGAGTGTTCTCGGGGATTAGTTTCTCAGTGAAAATGATCGAAATTACTCTGTGGTTTTCAGGTGTGGTGTTAAAGACCTAAATCTTTTCCTTTTTTAATACAAAAATTGGAGAAAATTTCACCTGAAAGTGTAATACATGTAACGATGTTCACGCTGAGCTTAGTATACTAGTATTTATGTCCTGATTGTACAGATACTCCACTAAAAACCTCAAGTGTTGAAAGCTTATATGTGCAACAGTTGTTTTTAATCTTTTTCTGAGTTTACGTGCTCTCCTTCATAACATAGTTAATTGGTTTTCAAATTGCAGGGCTCTGGTGTTTTCATTCACAGTGTAATTGAGTACATTTTAAAACTAAAGTCTGAAAGAACTTAATTTCCCTTTTAAAATGCTCTTTTTTTTTTGACTCTTTTTCTCACAGATGGGAAGGTTGAAGTGACAAAAGAAGGTGTGAAGCTGTGCACCATGGGACCTGGCAAAGTATTTGGGGAGTTAGCCATCCTCTACAACTGCACCCGAACAGCAACTGTCAAAAGTAAGATAATTTTAAAATTTGATGTTGAATGACTTGGGATTTCATGGGGAAGTAGGGTTCTGTCATCTCTTCTTTGGAAATGCGGCCTCTTAGATGTTTCATTTTCTTAATTAATTAAACTCTTTAAGGTGTAGATTATAGTATGGAATTTAACTGCTGTGATTGGGAAGATATAAAAAAGTTCTTAAGTGGATTCTTTTGCTCAGATTTGTTCACGTAGTGAACCTTCTCTGTTAATACAACACGGTTGATGCTCCCTTGTGCAGAGGAGCCTGTAGCTAATACCATATTTTTTCTTACGATTTCTGCTGAACTCCATGCTAAATGTGGCTGTTGCTTAGAAGAGCGTATCTGACCTTTCTAAGTCTTCAAGGGAAACCTAGTAAGCGAAGCTTATGTATTTTTTCAGGACAAGTCATTGTTTTCCCCCTAAACTGACTAAACAAAATCAGGGAAAAAATAAAAATCTGGATGGCACTGATCCACTGCTCTACGTCTCCAGCGCTGCTTCTGTAATCTGGTTTCTTTTATGAATGTTCTGGGCAAAGGCTTGGGTTGCACAATAAGAGGAGGAAAAATCATTTTGCTGTGTACAACATAAATATGTTTTCATTTAAATTCAGATTAATAGCTGAGATTTGGGATATATGATATCACAGTCCTCTTTGATCTTGAGGATAAGCGCTCACGGTGACATCTTAGGTAGAAGTTTCATAGGAGATGATACATTCTTCCATGGTTTAAAGACACCCTAGGGGAGAAGTTAGAAGGATACACAGATGGGATAGAATAATACAAACAGAAGAAAGTGGTACCAAAATAATGAGGCACATGAGTCCCTGTTCAGAAGAAGGCCTTTTAGAAATACCCAGTTTTGCTTCAAAGAGAGAAAAAGAACAAATGGGCAGAAATGACAAACCAAGAAAAGAGAGCTAGATGGTTTTGTGAAGAACAGGGTGTTCTTCATAACTCTAAAGACCTTGACTCATGTACTCTGTTTGCACCTGCACAAACCTTTCCTTTTTACAGGTACTGCTTATTGAAAGTAAATCCTTGGCTACAGTAGCGTCATTCATCAGTGGTACAGTTTATTCTTCGGAGTCATCCAAATGATTAGCAAATGTTTTGGAGTAATCCCAAATGCTGTAGCAAATGTGCGTGTTTCATGAGTCATGCCTAGCTCCATGGGGAAAGCCCCAGAGAACTTCAGGCTACTTCACACAGTGTGTTGAGCTGCTTTTCTATGAGATGCTTTATCTTCTTCCCTCTAATCCGTTAAGGAACCAACAGGAACATGGGTGTGAATGGGAAGCAGGTAGTTGATCCACCTTCTCCTCCCCATGCTTTCCTGCTTTGTAGGTGTGTTACCCGTACAGCCTGTTTTCCTGTCCAGTTAAAGGTTTGGGGGATAGATGATGGCGATTAATTCAGATAAGCTGCAGGCTTATGTGATAAATACAGTTATGGAAAGTTGTAAAGAGCAGGGAAAGAGGGGAGATGGTCAAATCCTAGAAAAGGAAATGAGAGGATGGTTATGCTTTCCTTAGAAATACAGAGCTAAAACGCATCTGATCCTCTAGTACCACAAGCACATCATTATAGAATCCTGCATAATCACACTGTTCCTGTGTCTGTTTTCAGCCTGTTTGTACAAGTGACTCAACAGGAACTAAGACTGGCAGCAGTTTTTACTGTCAACGTTGCTATGATTTGCTTTCTCGTGTACTAAATCTCCTCTCTTGAGCAAACTTGCGGAAAGCCACTTGGCACTTAGGTCTTTTCCTGGTTAAATTGAGGCCAGTAGTAAGGCTGCTACTATAATCAGCCTCAGAGAGATTGTTCTTCAAGGAAGAGGTGTCTTCATGTGTTGTTATAGTCTGTTCCTTTCCCACCGGCATTGTAAACTGATGATAATTACACACCTTCTGCTGGCAGCTGTTGGGCAGGTAGTCTGGTCTCCAAGTGACTTTTAGGTATTTTCTCTCTCATTATTGTGCAAGTGAGTAGCAGTTATGATTGTAATTGGCTTTGTATCCTTTCAAGTGTGGTGGCACACAAGGTCACAGCTCAACTTTGGGGAACTCTTTCCGCTAGACCTAAGTGGACAGAGGTCTTGGAGGTGTGCATGTCAATTTAGGGCATAGTAGTGACTTAAATTATTGCCACTTTTGCTAATTAACAACTTCAAACATCTGTTTATTCTTTTGACTAAACCATAAATAAATCTTACAACTCTCTAGAACACTAGTAAATATTCCATTAAGTCTGATGAAAACTTTGATCATTAGAGGGTTTATTTCAGGAGAAATGACCAATTGGTGATTGTAATGAGAATAGACACCCAGTCAACATTAATGCTGGAGATGGTGAAGATGTGTCAAGGGACATTATCCAACTTTCATTTAGAGAAACACTTTAAGTCAGGGCTTCACAGTTTCCAGGAGTTAGATTTCCATTACTTCCAGAGTGTCAGAAGTGCTTTTTGATGGACCTTCATAACAAGGAATTTAAGTATTTCTTTTTGAGAAATGAAGTTGCAGCACAGACTGAAGGAGGGCTGCATTATGGGAGTGTGAAGCTCAGTTTTGCCTTCGGGCTGTCACAGTGTGTCAGCTGTGTTGACATCTCTTGGTGTAACTCGTTTGTATGCGTACTCTTGCTTTGGCCTTGTAAATAATACAATTTTTAGTGTCATTACTCACTGCATTAGTCTACATGGGCTCTTCAGCTGGTGTTTGCTCTGTAGGAGACTGCAAAAATAAAGGGATAAATCATTGTAGGAAGAACTTTGTCTTTTAAAATTAATTTAGAAGACTTAAAAACTTAATTATTCTGATCTGACTCCTGTTTCATTATGACCTCTTCAATAAGACAACCCAGGTCTTTTGAAAGCCTTCCCCAAGAGGATTATTCTAAAACTTTTCAATATTATTTCAGTCTTAAATAAAAGCAGGACGGACTCTAACCAGGGCCTGGGAAGAAAGAGCAGCCAAACACTCTGGTGTTCAAAAGTACTGAGGAAGGCAGTATGGCCAAATCTCATGCTATGTGGTCACATCTTTAATGTAACTGCTTACAATTTTTTTACTTCTGATTTTTGTTTTGTGTTGTTATTCGGAAGCTTTTGCTTTATGTTTCCAGATGTTAGAGAATGAATAATCTTTTTTATTTTTCTACCTGAAAGGAGGTTGGAGACAGGTGGGGATCAGTCTCTTCTCCCAAGGAAAAACAGTAGGAGAAGAGGAAGCAGCCTAAGTTGCACCATGGGAGGTTTAGGTTGGATATTAGGAATAATTTCTGCCTCAGAAGGGTTGTCAAGGCCTAGCCCAGGCTGCCCAGGGCAGTGGTGGAGTCCCCATCCCTGGAGTGGTTGAAAAGCTGTGTAGATGTGGTGCTGAGGGATGTGGTTTAGTGGTGACCTGGCAGTGCTGGGTTAACAGTTGGACTTGATGATCTTAAAACTCTCTTCCATCCAGAATGATTCTATGATTGTAGTGGAGACGATTCAGTCTGCTCTAAATATGTCCTTGTCATGGCTTTCTAACGTGATCATATTCACAGATGGACTTCCATTACATCTATCAGCAGCTACTTTGTCCTTCTGTCTGCATTGATTATCCAAAGTTCTCAAATATCTACATGCAAAACTTTATGCTACTTGGAATTTAAAGCAGAATCACCGACTTTCCTCCCTGACTCCAACAAATAATTATATTCAGTGCATTAGAATAAGGACAAGAAAACTCCACTTGTAATGGATAAATTATCTCACATATAAACGGAAGTCTCTAATCCCCTGGGAGAGAGGTGTTCTGCAAATAGACATGTTTACCTTTATAGCTCAAATTATTATTGTAATCTTTTCAAGGATGCTGCTAAAGAGTGAAATAGTACAGGTGGTAAACTCTTTTTTTCAGATCACTCAAATAATATCAACACAGCATGTAACCCAAATATTAAAAGTATGCTGAGTTTTGTTGTTGCTTTTGTTACCACATCTGTTATCACAAGAGCCTGAAAGAAGCAAAAATGTAAAAATTCAAATGTGAATTTGTTTATTAGTAATATGGGTGGTATAAAGAATTCTATGACATGTCAGAAAAAAAAACCCAAGAAAGGCAAAAAACACCCAAAACTCCAGCTGTATTCAGGTTGTATATAAAACTTTGTAATGCTTCATTTGATCTTCTTAGTAAGTGGGAATTTCTCTGCTGTTAATACTGTGCAGCGATTCTCATTCCTCTTAAAGAGCAACCTGATTAGTAAAGTTTAGTAGTAGTTTTGCAGACAGTTTTGGGAAGCACAGATTTTTGTGAAAGGAGTGGTAGTTCTTCATGCCGTAAGGAGACTGTATTTATTTGAAGGGTGGCCTTACCAACCGAAACTGTATTCTCTCATGATCAAAATTCAAATAAAATTTTCCACAAATCTTTATGCAAGGCTCACAGTTGCAGTGGAGTTAGAGTCGACACCACTCGGTGTTTTTAGGAAAACAGTATTAGCAGAAAAAAGAAAGCACAAGCTGAAGTTGTGAAACTGTAAAAGATGTAAAACTTTTTTTCTTTTTTTTTTTTTCTGGTGAATCTAAGGGTGTCTTCTCAAAAGCCAGCAGAAGAGTTTGTTAAGCTTAGCAGCAGTGCTAATTGTACAAAACTCAGTGCGCACAGTGTGATTAAGGCAGTAGTTTATCACCTTGTCGTCAAGCTTGGATGAATTTGATTTTCCACCACTTTTTAAATGGAGTCCTATGGAAATACTTCCTTAGCTTGCTATGTGCATCCCCGGAAATCACACTGACTTTACAAGTAGCTTGGTAATGTGGGTAATTTGCAAGGAAAAACAAGGCAACAGTCAGTTGCCAATTAAAACTGCAGAGACTCATTAAAAGCCTTTGAGAAGGATGTTGCCTTCGTATGTTCTCTTCTAATAATTATGGAAGCCAGTATAAAGTTTGCTCAGGTCGTCTTAAAACAATCGCATATGTTGGAAGGAAACTGAGTTAAGATATTCAGGCATTTGATTAAAACCTTTCTGATACTACTTACAGATACAAAATCCAAGTTGGCCAAGCCAGAGATGATCAAGTCTCAGATCTGACTGGTGGTGTGCCTGGTAGGAGATAAATGGCTATAACCTCGGAGAAAGTAATTTAAACCCTCCCTTGCACAGCCTATATTATTCTCTGACCTTTAAGGTTTTTTCCACATAATGTGACAAAGTGGAATTTTATTATTCCTACAAGGGAAAGACAACAAGATGAAATGATGTTGAGGACAACGGGCAGGGCATAGCAGAACTGTTTTATCCCGTCTTCTTGTTCAGCAGGCATGGCACCTCTGTGGCTCAGGAAATACAAGAGTAGGAGTCCTGACCACGCAGCACAAGACAGTGAAATTTTAACCGAGAAAATCAAAAGAGGGAATAGTCTGAGATTGAAAGAGCAAAATGAAAAATTCATACAACACCTAGTTTCACTGTGTATCTGAAACATCAACAGGCTTGTCAAACTCAATGGCAAAAATAAGAGCTGATCAAGGGCAAAAGAGAGGAAAAATGGAATCATTCCTCGTGGGGTATATTGATACTTACTTGATTATTAGTTTAAACTAAAACAGGGACATTCGGACTAGATAGAAGGGAACAGGGAAATCTGTAACTAGAGCAGGTTTCTCAGAGCCACGTCCAACCTCACCTGGAATAGTTCCATGTATTGGGGCTTCTACCATCTCTCTGGGCAACCTGGGCCAGGGTCTTACCACCCTCAGTGTAAAAATTTCTTCCTTCTCTCTAGTCTAAATCCTCCCCTCTTTTAGTTCCTAACCATCACCCCTTGTCCTGCCTTAACAGAACCTGCTAAAAAGTCTGTCCCCATCTTTTTTTTTTATGTCTTATAAAGCCCCTTTGGATGCTTTATGCTATACATTATATTTTCTAATGCTGTTAACAGAGAAGATAGTGTCTGACTTAAAGACTGTGACCAAAAATTTTAAAGTTTCAAACTGTGTTGATTTTTTTCTCTTTCAGTGTTTCTGACATAAAAGGTCTGAAAGAAAAAAAAAAAGTCACATATATCCAGTTCCTAAGAATTATGAGAGTGAAATAAAGAATGCCTTATAAACAAGGAAGGTTCAAACTCTTGCAAGTTTTTATTTGATTCTCTCAAAAATGCTTTTATCTTTCCTGTTTTATTGGATTAATGTATTAATTTGAAGGCTACTGCATCTCAGTTCGTGGGTTAGGAGCAACTGCAATTTGAGCTGAAAAAGAAGTGAGGGATGGGTGCTGCTGCTGCTGGGCTTGGCTGGGCCGTAAATCACTGGCCTGGCCTCTGGGAGTTGTCAGTGTGGATTTTCCTTCCTTTGGTGTGAGCTTTTACTAAAACTGAGGAATCCCAGGTGCTTTCTTGCAAATGCTTTAAATGCTCCTGTAGTTGGGGTGTTTGCACTGCCTTTATTCTTGAGAAAATCTGCCTTGTCTCTCAAAATCTTTAATTAGTGCTATTGATTAATGTTTGGGGTTTTTTTTTTTCCTTTGTGTTTTGATTGGTTGGTTTGTTATTAACACTGCAGTTTGTTTAGTTTGCTTGCCTTTGGCCTCTTCATCATTTTGCTAGTCTTCTCAGGACGGAAAGTGCTGTAGTTCAGGGGGTCAGTTTTCTGTGGCTTTTTTGACTGGAATTGTTGGGATTTTTATCCTTTTTTTCCTTTTTTTTTTTTTTTTCCTTTTATTTTTAACTGAAAATTCATTTATCTTTTTTAGTTTACTATTAAACTTGTTCTAGATAAGCTTTGTCACAGTGCTTACCCACTACCCTTGTAGTTGGTTTAATATTGTTATTACCTTTATTGCCTCACCTCCAGATGCTTTGGAGCAGGAGAGGCATTGGCATAAGCTGTCTTTTTCTAGCAGCACTCATTAGGTCAGAGAGACAGAAAGCAGCAATGGCTTTTGGGGAGGTTACATTTCTTCCAAACCAAAGAGAAGGTTCTTCAGTATAGTATTTTGGGGTGCATGCCAACATATGGGAAAGATGTCAGGAAACAAATGCAGCAGCATCCCATGAATCTCTTAGTTTTCCTCTCCTTATTTAGGTTATTTCCTAATTAATATCTCAAGGTTTTAGTCTCGGGTTACTCATTTTCTGTACCTCTTCCTTCAGTACCTACCTGAAGGCTCTAGAAGAGGTATTATGAAAAAGCCTGGAAAACTCACAGAGCATTTTTAGATTAGGAGACACCCTTAGGAATGGGACTTGAAAATTTGTTGCAGCCACATTTGCAAATGGAGCACAGAGAAATCTTTTGTTGCTGTTTTTATTTTACGACGAGGTTGAATACCTGGAGAAATACAGGTCTATAAAAACTATTCAGCCCAGTAAAATTCTTGAAGAACATTTATCAAACACACTGGCAAGAGCAGCTCCCGTAACATGTGGAGGTTTAGGCATCTCGTGCTGTTTTAAGACTGGTCCTGCTATGTGGTGAAGCTGGAGCAGAGGGAGCGATTCAGCCCAGGTGGAGGTGTGGGTAGTGCCAGGTACCCTGGTTGTCCTCTGGAAAGCCGTGTAGATTCTGAGCTGTTTCTGCTTCTCCCTTGACGATGTCTTGCGGTCACGTGTCCTTCAGATGTATGATGTTGTTTAAAACTCAGTAGCATGAATTTGTTTCATTATAGAAAAAAACCTTTCAGTGTAAGTCCACATTTAAAAACGATACAGACCTACTGCCAGAGCTCGGGACAAAATATTTGTTGTGCCTATAATAAGAACTATAATCATCATGCAGGGAAATGCAGCACTTGAGTTGTTTTTAAATACTCCTGAAAATAATTTTGTTGATATTTTTCATGTTGTTTTAATTGCGGAGTTGTATAGTCTGAGAAACTGTCTCGGTTAAACACATTTTTAAGTAGATTATGACTTTCTCCACACAGCCCTCACCGAAGCAGTTAATATTAACAGCAGCTGTAAAACTTTTACTGCACAAGAGCTTCCCTTACATCCCCTTTTATTCGTGTCTCCAAAAATGTTACTGATACATAAAACATGGCTAGAGCAGTTTTGATAAATGAGATAACTGAACTTTGCTAATGATCATAAACCTTTGCTTTGAGCAGAATTTGAGAAACAGGAAAATGCAATGGTAGTATTTCTATTTATATTAATTTATGGGCTCAACCATACATGGTCTTTTCTCAGATTAAAATGCAACAGACTGTGCAGGGTCTTGTTTTGGTTTGCTGATATTTAAAAGTTTCTTCTAAACTATTCCCTGGTACTAACTGGGGAACAAAAAGCTGCTGAATTGGTCAATCTGTGTTTCAGAACCAAAGCAACCATCCCCTTTAGTTCTCTAAAGCCAGTTTAGAAGATGCTTGATGAAATGAAATCACCTTGTGCTGCCTTGCCTGGTGTCCATAAAAGCAGAGATTTAAAGATAGTTTTACCTTCATAGCTCATGGTTTCTTTCTGACTTAAAATGGATTACTTTTAAAGATTTGATTGCACCTTTCAGTATTGGAGGAGTTGTGCTTTCCTGTATTTGAAGTCCATCACTTTCAATAAACTTCCATTAAGGTCATCTGAAACCAAAATCTCTCAACAATAATCTCAAATATGTAACTAGTCAGTAAAGGTTACTGCAATTTATATTCCTTTCAGCCAAGCTATAGGATCATCATCTCCACTGCCTGGTGGGTTTGGACCATGCTGTTCCTGCTGCCTCCACAATGGAAGCAATGGGCTCCAGATCTTCCCAACCCCCAGGGAAGAACAGTATTTTTTCCCATGTTAAAAACATGCTCCTACCAGCATGTTTTATGGTGGGAGTTTCTGGTGCCCTAATCGGATTTCCAAAATCTAAGGAACATGTAATACTGTCATTTCTAACCTTAAAAACAGGAATCTAAAGTTTCTAAGCATATAATACTTTTAAAAAATTTTGCTTTGTAGTTCTGTGAACTGGTGTTCAGATTTTCTAATTATTGGTTACTCAAAAAAAACCCCAACAAAATTAATGGCATTATTCCCATTGTGCCTCTGAAATATTAGCAAGAAAGCAAAAAAGAGTTGGAAGGATTTTCTTTTATGTCTTGTATTGACTTTTTTCCTCCCCTCCAATAAGTAAGAGATAGACAAAGAGTGATTGTATCTACTGTGTTTTGATATCTTTTAAATTATGAGCTTTCTCCCTTATTTAGTCTTTAAAGTTTGCTCCTGAATAGTTTCTGGTAAATTCTTTAGCTTCTGTAGCATTTCCAACTCTCAAAGTAACGTAGAAGTGTAGACAGCTTCCTACATTTTATCCATGTTAAAAGCTAAGGAAATATTTTCGAGTCATGTGGGTTATCTGTTAATAAAGTTTACATTAAAAAAAAAAAATCACAAATAAAGCTATGGAAGGTTCTAGGGACATTATAAAGGTGAGCGATGCCCCCTGTACAGCACTTATGCCTTCAGTAATGATGCCCTCAGCCTCTGGATGTGAACAGTCCTATTCATGTAGGAGTTTGCAGGAAAACACTTTGTCTCCATAGACAATTAGCTTGGAAACTGTTTTCATTCTTCTCTGGAAAGCTACTGAGCAGCAAGTTCTTCTTCTTTCCACTTGCTCATTGTACTCTTGCTAGCTCTAATTTTGAGTCTTGAACTAAGGCGCTTCATCCCTTGGCAAAAGATATTCCCCTCCCCAGGGCACTGCAGAATTAGCATGCAGCACAACACAAGCTCTAACATTTCTTGTCCGCATGGCTAAAGGTCATCAGTAGATCTCCACAGGCACTTAAAGAGCATGTAAATGATGTCCAAAGTGCTCTTGTTGACAGACCGGCACTACTAGTTGTCCTGCATTGTTTTATAGTGAGCAAAATTGACACCAGGAGCACATCCAAGTTCAATCTGGAGATCCAGAGCAGTGCTCCTGCTACTTCTAGTGCCTGAGCAGTGAAGAAATAAGCGTGAAAACACTGAAACCAAAAGTATTCTTCTCTTAAATACTCCCCAACGATAATGCTAATTATTGTTTCCTTCTTTTGCATGTTTATTTATTTGCGTGTTTAGATATTGCATGGCTCAAAATCATAGAAACACAGAATTGTTTTGGTTGGAAGAGACCTTTAAGATCGTTGAGTCCAAACATTAACTCGGGACTGCCAGGTCAACACTAAACCATGTCCCTCAGCATCACATCTCCATGGCTTTTAAATACCTCCAGGGATGGGGACTCCACCAGTGCCTTGGGCAGACTGGGCCAGGCCTTGACAACCCTTGTGGGGAAGTCATTTTTCCTCATGTCCAGCCTAAATCTCCCCTGGCGCGACTTGAGTCCATTTCCTCTTGACCTGCCACTTGTTACTTGGGAGATGAGATTGCCACCCACCATTCTACAACCTCCCTTCAGGCGGTTGTAGAGAGTGATAAGGTCTCCCCTCAGCCTTCTTTTCTCCAGGCTAAACACCCCCAGTTCCCTCAGCTGGTCCTCATAGGACTTGTTCTGTAGATATTTCTATTATTCCAGTCCTCAAAGTAGTACAGCCTTTGACTTTCTAATATTTTGAACTGCCTCTGTGTTGACAATACTGTTGTGCCTTCTGCTCCTCAAAGAACCTTATTTCCCCTGCCTTTGCTCTTTTCACTCTACAACCTGCTGTCATCTCCCTCTTAGCAAGCTCATTCCTCGCTTTTCAGCTCTTGTACCCATTTCTGCCAGAGTAACAGTTAGCTTCCTACATGACACCATTTCACATGCTTCATTGAAGTCTGGAGGGAGATACTGCTAGGGATACCACCAAAGGAGAGTAGAGTGTTCAAACTCCAGGAGGTCTGTTATTGTTTATCACTGCTTATTTTGAAATCTGTCTTTTACTACCCTCCCCCGACTGCAACTTGTTCCGGTGCCTGATATAGATTTAAATAATGTGCCCAGACTTTATGTATTTCAGAAAGGGCAAATGTATGTTTAAATTTGGTTTTCTCCACCATATTTTAATATTTTTTTATACAGTGATTATCCTCACCCTCCAGGTTTGCATCTACTGGTCCTCTTGTAACACTAGGTTGGAGCTCTCCATGCATCTCAGTTTGAGTCTGTGAATCTTTGTGAGTTTAGGCTCCACTTGGAGTGAAACAGCTTCCTTGTCTTCATTGCTTTCATTTCCGTGGGCTGCCCTGCCTTTGCTTGGTATCATCTTTATGGAAAGCTTGGCAGGACACTCATGCAGGATGCTCCAAACTATTTTATTTTTTCTCCCTGCTCCCCCTCTCCCCCCATTCTGCTTTCTGTGAGGCACCTCAAGATTTTATTTCCTTATCTTCCCATTTACATAACTGACAAGCTCTTTTTCTTGTTAATCTTTTGTGCAGTGTATCTCTGCTTGACTCTTGGTCATTCTTACCTTGCTCTTCAACTCTTGACCATATTTGTGGGTAAGGTTTTATTCCATTCTTACTCTCCTGCTTCCATGTGCTTCATTTCACTCTCTTCTGCCAGGATTGCTCCTGACTGGCTGCCAGTGTTCCTGTCATCTGTATTTTTTTTCTCTGGTGACAGATCTTACTATTTTTTTTTTATTATTTTTTTAACTTTTATTTTACTTTAACTGAGTTCTCTGTCATGTATATCTCCCCTCCATGGCTTAGAGACAGATTTCCAGTTTCTCCTTTATCATTCTTCTGCCTTTTCAGTATTGTTTTTCCCTTCATACAGCCTCTCTTTTTCTTTCTCCTGTTAGACTTGCTGCTCCTTTCTTCCTGGTTATCCCATCTCCTTCTCCTGCTTAATTCTCCTTATCATTATCTGGGTGGAAATAGTACCTCAACTCCAGTGGGAGTACCTTGTTCCTCTGGTTGGAGACTTTCTTTGCTGCATCTTTTTTGTCTTGTGCATTGTTCTGTGTATCTTCATGCGTCCTTTCCCTTTCCCTTTCCCTTTCCCTTTCCCTTTCCCTTTCCCTTTCCCTTTTCCCTCCTCTTTTCCCTCTTCGTTTTTCTTTTCTTTCTGTCCTTCTCTCGTCTGTTCTTACGTTCTCTTATT